>MASP02000139.1:0-183758 GCA_001693025.2 Colletotrichum lindemuthianum | reverse complement strand
GTACGGCCCAGTTGGCCTCATGGCCACCCATGGCCTCATGGCCCCCAGGCCCATCACAATATTTACCTATTAGTCTCAAGATAACTAGAGTAACCTACTACCTATTATACAGTTAGCTTTCCGTAACCAGTAGTATAATATAATAAGAATTATATTTTTCTTTATAAATTATAAATATTATATTAATCTTATCCTAGTTACTAAAGAGTATATAAAACTACCTAGTAGTAGTAAAACTACAGCCTACTAACTAATTAAGAGAATATAATTAATAATAATATATATCTATATAAAGATAACTACCATTTAGTAGAAATTAGAAATTTAAGTAAATAAAATTCAGTCTCCTACAGATTAATATTAAGTTAGTAATAAAGTATAGTTAAATATATCTAACTATAAGTTACTAAAGTTAAGCTAAAAACTAGCCTAACTGCATTATAAATATATAGTAGTAAAAATCCTCTTACTGTATATTATAAAGCTAGATATCCTAAAGTCTATTTACCTATAGTTCTATATAAATTTACTCCAGAAAGCTGCTATTAATCCACTATCCAGGCAGGTTATAGTTAATAGCTAATCACTACTACTAGTAGATAATAATAGGGAGGTTGAATAGCTAGTTAAAAATATTCTTACTATAAGGATACATTAAGTGGGAAAAGAATACTAATAAGAAACCCTTATTAAATAGGAAGGATATATAAACTTTATATAGAAGCCTATTAACGCTATTATAAATATAATAACCCTAAAGTAGTATAAAGTAATATATAGATTAATTACAGATAATAACAGAAACCTAACCTACAGCTCCCAATTAGGCAGCAGCTAGAGAAGAGGGAGGTAATATTATAGGCTATACCTAGATATCCAGCTAGAGCTATACCCAGATATCTAAAACTAACCCCCTCGCCTAAATAGAGCTCCAGTAGGCTCTATATAGTATTATATATATAGACTTTTCTATATACCTATAAAAACTTCTCTTTTACTTTTTAGTTCTAAATAAACAGTATTTTATACTACCTTCCAGTTAAATAAACCTAAGTCCAGCCCTTCACAAATAGATTAGATAGTTAGAATTTCTTTTAGAATTTAACTTTTATATTATCTTCTATAAAGAAATAGAAAATAGAAAAGCTAATATATTCAGTTGAAAACTAAACTATAATATCCTAATACTAAAAGAAATATAACTTATCCTAAAAATAGATATAGATAGAAACCTTATATATATATAGAAACTACTCTTAATTACTAAATAAGTTAATATTAATATAACTAAAAAAATAATATATAAGATAATTAGAAGTATTTATAATATACTAATATATAGATATTAAGAAGTTACTAAGATATTTAAAGGGATTTAATAATACTATAATAAAAAATTTATATAATAAAATATAATTAATATAATTAAGAATAATAAAACTTACCTTAAAGATAAACCTAACTAATATAAACTTTATAGTAAATGATAATTCCTACTAATACTTTAAAAACCCTAAAAATTAATTTCTTTAAATTTTATTATTAAGTTACTAAAATTATAAAAACTACTTACTAAAATATACAATAATAATATTCTTATTATAATAGAATAACTTATTAAATATATTTACTTTATTCTCTATAAAAAAATAAATATAATAGAAAACCTTATATATATCTTCCTTAGAATTATTATTAGCTAATATAGACTACTTCAGGAAATTATATCTAATAGCGATAAATTCTTTATATCTAAATTTTAGAAATTCCTAATTTTATAATTTAGAGTAAAATACTATCTATCTACCACTTTCCACCTATACACTAATAGTAAGACTAAATATATTAACTAGATTCTTTAAATCTATCTTAAATATTATATTAACTACTAATAAAATCATTATATTACTTTACTACTAATAGTCTAATTTATTTATAATAATACTATAGGAAGAAATACTAAAACATTACTTTTCTATCTTAATTATAAATTTAACTCTATTATATATAGAGAATCTTAATAGAGAAAATAAATAGTAAAAATAATAATAAATATCTTAAAACTTCACGATCTCTAGAATAAACTCCCAAAAAAAATTAAATTTATCAGATAATGAATATATAAATATACTAATATTTTAAGAATCAGAAAACTAATTTTTAAGGAGGGAGATAATATCTACCTTACTAAATAAAATATTAAAACTAAATAACTAAATAATAAATTAAACTTTAAAAACCTCAGACTATTTAAAATTATTTGCAAAATCTTAAATATTAATTATAAACTATTATTACTAGATACTATAAAATATTTTCTAGTCTTTCATATTTTACTTCTTAAACTAACACTAAAAGAATCCTGTATAAAAAATTATATTAAAGTTAACCCAGAATAAGAATATAAAGTAAAATAAATTATTAACTATATTAATTAATAAGATAATATAGAAGTATAATATCTTATTAAATAGAAAAAATATAGTTACACAGAAAATATATAAAAACTAGTATCTAGTATTAAATATCTTAAGAAACTTTAAGAATACTAAGAATAATAAACTAATAAACTAATTATAATACTTATAACTTAAGTTAGTAAGCTAATTTATATTTAATACTTCTAGCCTAAATATTAACTAAATAAAAAACTTTAGGGAGATAAAATATTCCTATATCTAGAACCTCTATACTCTAAAAATTAAAATCTCTTAACTACTATACTAGAAATACTAAAATCGAAATTCGCTAAATTAGAATTACTTAGTATTACACTCTAATTAATTACTCTAAAAATACTATTTAACTATATATCTAAAATAGCTATATTCTTATTCACTATAAGTAAACTTAATTTCACTTCAGTATTATTACTAATAATAATTCTTCCTCACTTAAAAATATTCTATCTTATCTTCTAGATATAATCTAGCTTTATAAATAATTTATCTATTTCTATCTAAACTTTCCTCAGTATTATAGCTTTTTTCAGCAGAATTTCCTTTACTACTTCTTCCTTATTTTCTAAATAACTAACTTTATTAAGTAAATAATTAACTATCTAATTAGTAAGATAATATACTACCTAAAATATAAAAATTTATATTTATATACTATATTCTATAATATATTATAAAAATAACCTAAATATATATATTTACTATAAACCTCTATTCTATAATATATTTTATAATATAAACCCTTAAAATAATAGTAGAAATATAATATTATATTTATACTTAACTCTTTAATATATAATATATAATATTAATAATAATAAATAGAAATAGAGAAATTAGAAACTAATTCTAATATAATATAAATATAATAAGAAAATTAAAAAATATATTATAAACTAATAAATAGAAGTTACCTACTTATATTAATTTTAGAGATAAGATTCTTCAGAGGGAAAACTTAATATTATAACCTAATAGAACTAAAGTTAAATTATAAAATATCTAGTAGTTATAAAGTATTTTATATATATAAAAAGAAGAATATAATAAGAAATCTACTAAGTTACAGAAGAATTATAATATAGATTATATAATAATAAGAGATAAGTAATTATCCTACAGAATAAGTAATTAATTAGTAAATTCTTAAAATAATTAGTAAACTTAAGTAATTACTAACCTATAGATAGTAATTACTTCTTACTTTTAGATTAGTAAAATATAATATAATATTAATAGGAATAGGAAAACCTATAATATTATAAACTTATATATAGAATAAGCTTAAATCTACTTAAAGTTAGACTTTTATAACTTTTTAGTAATTAACTTTATAATTATCCTCAAATACTTCTAACCTTATCTCTTAATCCTCTTATTAGACTTACACCTAATTACTATAAGCTCTGAAAACTTAATCTTATTAGTATTATGATAATATTATTACCTATATATTACAGCCTTAACTTACTACTAATAGACTTACCTCTATTAGACCTAAGGCTGGCTGTAACACTTTCGAGAGTCTCCACACTTCACTACACTTTATATATAGAAATTACTATTTCGATAAATTAATATAACTTAGTGCTATTCATAGCTCCTATACTCTACTACGAATCAAATGATCCGACATTTCTTACAAGTAACACACATCACCTATGTTGTGATAACTTCATAATCTTGGCTCCACTATCTTGGGTCACGTGAGTCCCGACATGGATAAGATCATCCATGAAACACGCCCAACAATAAACGTTTCAGACAAAGCTGTTGCGTGGATAGGTGGCTGAGTGAGAAGCCAGAGAGACTAACTTCCTGGAGCTCACGCCATGGTTCAATAGAATCTATGTAGTGGCTGAAGTATGTAATAACGTGGTGGCTATTTGGTTATCACACATCTAAGGGTGCACTTGGCGGGAAGTACGGATCTCATCTCAGAGCACCAAAAGAAAGGGCCGGTGTAAGAGTACAAAAGTAAAAAGAAATACCGATGCTTTCGATTGTATAAAGATATCTTGCGTGCTATCTGTTGCTTGATGGATCGTGAAGAGGTGCATATTTACGAAGTTTAGTTGGCGTTGCCGGAGATTTGGCAACCCGCCATCTCGATCTTCAATCCACCGTTGTTAATGCATCCCCTCTCGTAAAATCCCTCGGCATCTGGCTGGTGCAAATCTTCGGCTTCTGGCCGCCAAAGGCAACACTTCAACTGGTAAGCAAGACTGGCTGGTCCGGACAGTGGTAGTTGAGCACGTACTACTTGGAGCGGCTGATCTTTGGCCGATGGCAGCGGCACGCCGCCTGGGGCTTCGCAAATCGCCCTCGAAGGGTTGTTCTCTCCGTTGGGCATCTTGCAGGCGGCGCCCTGCCAGCTGGCCTGCACGATTCTGGTGCCGTGGTTAGCGAAGCGGTCTGCGGCGAAGTCATCTCGACAGTCTTACGCGGCCTGTGCGAAACCGATTGCAATCAGGGCGAATTTCATAGCGTCGAGAAAGACTGGGTGAGGCTTTTTTGTCAAGTGAATGGTCGGAAAGAATGGTTGCTTTCTCAAGTTTTCTGCCGAAACACGGTGTCTTTGAACCCTCTTTAAACCCCTTTAGGGGGACGGGAGCGAGTCATTGTTATGGCTGAACGCGAGCCTCGACTTTCCTATTCTGGAGACTGTAGCTTGGAATCTTTCCTATACCAGCAGCGATCACGAGGACGGCACAAACAGAGTTCTGGAGGTAATATATTTGCTGAGCGGCTGCTCCGTTCTTAACAGCAAAGCATGATATATCCTGGACAGGAGCCAAGCCAGTGCAGATAGAATATAATTAATTATGCATCATTCATGCGCGACCAACCTACTCGGCGGTGCTGTAATTACCTCGTGGGCTATTTGTAGAACCGGACGGGCAATAACGTTGTCTGGACGAAGATGGTCGCTTTGAGACATTATAGAATGAGTGGCGGTGTAGAGCAAATGACAAGATCTAATAGACAGCGAATTTTCAAATTAATTAGAAGCCCCTAAAAGGTACTCGCCGCTGAGAATCGCAGCCATCCCCAGCACCGCAATCGTGTCCCGTCAAGTGTGCCTCGCCAGCTCACACCTTCACAAACCAATGTCCGACCTGACGGCCAAGGTGCTACTTGACGGGAAATGTACATATAATCTTTGGATGTAGATAATCCGACGCAAGATTGCTGCTCTTGCTGCAGTCATAACTCTTGTCGCCCGCGCGGTCCTCTTTGCATTTGAACTTGGCCACGTCGTCGCAGGAGAACTCGCCCCAGTCGCCGTCCCTCTCGTACCCGCAGTCCTTGTGTCCGAAGACGTCCTCCTCGGCGTTGAAGCTGGGCGGCCACGTCTCCTGGTTGAACCCGGGGAACTTGTCGCCCACCTTCTTCAGCTTGCAGACCTCGGTCTTCAAGTCCGTGGGGTCGTGCTCGTGCATGGTCCACTGCTCCATGTTGCCGATGGCGCCGCCCGCGCCGTCCATCATCACGCGTAGGTAGATGCGGACTTCCTGCGACGGTTTGGGTGGCGGCGGCGGTGGTGGGGGGGCCGCTTTGGAGGTTGTCGGAGGGGGCGCTTTCGAAGTTGTTGGAGGGGGCGAAGACGTCGACGAGGGCTTTTCCTGAGTGATGTTGATGGTTGTCTCTTCCCATGGTTGGCTGATTTTGATGGTCGTCTCTTGCCATGACGGTTTTGGCGGCCCGACTGTGACTGTAGTCACTCCCTGAGACTTGGTAACCGTGTTGAGAGGCGGAAGGGTCACGGTGAGTGTGGGAGATCTCCGCGCACTCGAGTTGGACGAGCCTGATGGCGAGACTGGCCGTGACCCAGACACGACGGTCGAAAACGTGGACCTCGTCAAGTTGGCCGCGGCAGAGGATGGTACAGATGTTGGTCTCGTGATGTTTGCGGAAAGGCCATGCGTCAAGACGGCGGTTGAAGAAGCCGGACCGGTTGGGCGAGGTTGCGTGGCGTTACCGGCAAATCCGGTTGAGCCCGGCAACCCCGTCTGTATTCCGGATTGTATCGGCGATGGAGCTGCCGTGGCACTAAGAATATCCGAAATTCGCTGGTAAGGTCTGTCCGGATCGAAAACGGGACAGGCCTGTCTCCGACTGAGACCCGGAGGCAGAGGTTGTCCGCCCCTGGGACCTTTCCATATCTGATTCTCCCAGGGAAAAGGTTGCCATCGGTACCACTCTATATCCTTTTCGGCGTCGAAATAGATCTTCCGCTGGACGGATTCAGGACAGTTCCCCGTTCCCGCCGGTTGATACGCTAGAATCAGCTTGCCACGCTCAGTCTTCACTTCTGGGTCGGACAGAGCGTAATTGCCGTCGATAAGTCCCTCTTGTGCCGCAAGATATTGGTAGTCGTCCAACTAAACTGCAGTTAGCAAAAGATACTACCAGCGGTGAATCTTGGGTGGAATACCATCAATGGGCGGTAGTCGACTACCTTAAGCCAGTCTTCTGGCCAGTCTTCTGGAACTCCCTCCTTGGGCGAAAAGGTCTCCTTGATTGTACTCTCCAGCTTTGCGATGTTCTCTTCGTGCCTGAGCGTTCCTTTCCCAAACGAGGGATCAAGTCGGTCAGCTTCTGGAACCAGCAAGCCAGTCGTTTGGTCAATATACGACGTGTCCAGACGCGGGGTGTAGATGTAAGCCCTGAGTTCCAAGGCTGGAACGGCGTCATGCTGGTGCGGACCGACGTCCGGATGGCCAAACATCGTTCCCTGGGGGCCATACTCGGGATGATTCCTGAGGTCCTCGTAGCCAAACTCGTTATAGGCCCAGTCCCTGCTTTCATGCAAATTACCCTTGCTTTTGAAGTAATTCAAAGCCAGATCAAAGGTGATTCCTTCAGGGTCATCGGCGAGTTCGTCAATGGTATCTTCAAAGAACCAGCCAACCCAGGCGCCGTACTTGCTGACGATCAAGACAACTGTGCAGCCGTAGAGGCCCTCGACGACGAGACTTGTCGGGACATCTTCGAACAACACCCACTGAGTCGCCACGCGAAGCGAGTTTTCTCGTGCCACTTCCCGCGGGGGCAGCCTGAGCAGCTTGGGCTTGTAACTGCCGAATACCTGCGTACCCGGGTTCTGCGCAGCGTAACGGGCATCCCACACCTGGCTTGTGATGAATTTGGTGTAGTCTCTACCGTAGTCCCATACATCTCGCCACTGACCTTCCGCCGGGTTGCCTCTTTGATGGAGGCTCTTTGGAGGTAGGGGGCAGGATCGGGCGGATCCGCTTCCGCATGTCTCGGGGCTGCATGTGAAGCGCGGATCATACGGAGTCTTCGTGGTGGTGGTCACCGTCGTGACCGCGTCGCGAACGCTACAGCCGGTGATGGTTGTATGGGCAGTTGTGGCACAGAGTGTCTTGGTCGTCGGCTGAGGGCTGGTTTCTGTAAATCTGTTAACAGACAAGAAGACATGGGCGGAGAAAGCGTATTCACCTTTTCTTATGGAGCAGAATACTGTTTGGTGCGTAGCGGTGGCTGTGACTGTACATGATGAGGTTGACGTCGAGGTCGGTGCAGTCGTAGAAGACGGCTCCGACTCTGACCTTTTCGTTGGATCATCAGGCTTCTTCGTCGGCTCCGGATCCTTGTCGTCGCCACCTCCGCCACCTCCGCCCCCTCCCCCTTTGTCATCCGGAGGACAGTTTCCAATTTTCAGAAAAATGATGCGAATGCAGAAATTTGGAGTTTTGATCTGAATCTTGGGAATCTTGTCGAGGATACACCCAAAGCAAAGAAAGGGAGGGCCGGTTATCGGGATTATGACTATCGAGTGTTAGAGGTTCCATGCTAGGGACGATGCGACTAGACTTACAAGGAACAATTGTAGGACTACTGCCGCCTGGCGAGGTCGTGGTGACAAATGTAGGAAACGTGTAGCTAATGTCCTTGGCGGTGACGAGGACAGCTCCTGGCGGAAGCTCTGTAAGGAAAGCCGTTGGTTCTTCATCTTCGCTCGTCGACGAAGATGTAGCTACAGACAATGTTGAAGACCCCAACGATGTCGAGGAGGAGCTCGCTGATAGCTGCGTGGGAACGGACAAGGAATCAGACGGCTTTGTGCCATTATTGGGTGTGGTTACACTGGCTGTGGGTGAAGCTGGTACAGACGGCACGGCCGCCGAAATCGACCACGACGTACCATTCGTGGCTGTCCCAATAGACGACACGCTCGAAGACAATGATTCCGAAATAGCACCGGAAGCATGTGTTGATGTTGACATAGCCGAAGGATTGCCACTGGAATTCGCGGGTAGTGTGGTATTAGTGGGAGGCATCTTCGAAGCTTCTCCTGTCGAGACTCCTGGCAATGACGCAGTGACCGAAGAACCGGTCAAGGTCTTCATCGAGCTACTGTGAAATGAGTCTGTAGTCGTACTTCCAGTAGGCAAAGCCACAGAAGATGCATTTGCTGACTTGGATGCTGACGCTGCTTGAGAAGATGATGGGGATCCAAGAGAGCGGAGAGATGAAGACATGGCATCGATTGTCGATTCCAGTGGGGTTTGATTTGTAGTCTTGTTACGGCCAGGAATACCAGTCGACAACTCGGATGGTAGTGTACTTGCTGACGAAGCTGTTAATCGAGGCGTCGTTGAGTTTCCTGGCTGAACCCCAGATTCAGAAGGGAGAGGCCCTGGCCCACTGGAACTCGTGGATAGAACAGGTGACGATGGCATCACAATCGAGGCTGGTTGCGAAGAGTTGGTCATTCCGGAGGAGCTACTGCGAGGTAGCACAGCAGTGTTACCCATTGAATCTGACGCAGTGTTCCTGCTGACCGTTCTCCAACGCGTGATCGTAGTCATGAGCGTGGAAGTCATTACTGGAACGGTTTCGATATCCGGAACGCTGCTTATGACCGTGGGTTGAGAGAGACTCGGTGTTGCAAACGGAACAGTATCAGATGGTGAAAGAACGCTCTTGGAAGCTCCAGAAAGCTGAGAAGGAGAGAGTGGAGCGTTCCTCGACGAAGAGAGTGAGTCTGCAAAAGCTGCCGGTAGAGCAAATGCCCAGACGGCGACGAGGAAAATACTCAGCGCCATGTTGGGCGGCGAACTGCTCAGAAACTTGGCTGTAAGCATGATTCCCAAATAACATATGAGATGGACGGCGTGTCGCTTTATATCCTGTCGGTCCCAAGGTATCTCATGATTTTCTCTCTCATAAGCCTTTCTCGCGCCCATTATGTCTTCACTTACCGCTCCGGCTCGATGGTTGCATGAGCATGTCTGGAACAAACTTTGAAAGAATCATCTTCTTGAGGAGATATCCACATCTTACTCGGCTGTGAACACGATCAACCTGGAACTTCAATCTCGCCATGTGAGTTTGCCCGTATTACATGGCTCGCTTGTCCATGCTTGCTGTCGATCTACTCGGGAAACACCGAGCTCAAGGGAGGCTTCTCGTAGCACCAAAGAGCTCGGTACGCCCAACAGCCAGACTCAAAACAAGTATTTCTAGCCCTTGCTTCCAGCGTGGCCATTGATCGATGCGGCCGTGATCAAGAAGATCTTGGTGCCGTAATACCCCATGTCCGCACGTGTGGTATAATATCCCTTCGTGAACCCCTTACCGGAACCACAGTTTCTCTGACCATGTCCCCTTCAGTAATTGACCGCGGTTTGCCGGTGAGGTTTGCCTCAATTTGAATCTTGGCGTAGACAGACCACTTTCCTCAGTAACGCAGGAGCCGCGGTGAGCACCATTTCACGTCTGGTCAGATAAGCTTAGTTCAGGTCTTTGAGCCGATACGTTGCTATCACTTGACACTGGGACGCGGAACAAACTCCGCTGTCGTAGGCGAATGCCAAGCTGCTTTCAACAGTAAACCTGTCACATATTCATTCATTCTCGCCGGTCATCCGAACATCTGTGCGTGCTTCTCGTGAAGAACTTTGCGGCCCTGCAACGGGCCGATCATCAGAAATTCATCGGACTTGAAGCTGAGTTTCAAACCCGTGAATTTTCGAAATGCTTCGTCACCGCAGTGTCTTAGATTCAGCCGCTGTCGCGTGGCCTCTTCCGCGTTGTACGAGCTCGGCCTTACAAGACGCACTCCGAGGAAGCGCCCATGTATCACATAAAGCCATGGCTGCATGAGCCTGCAGATATTGGGAAACAATGGCCATATCCAGGGACAAACAAGTAGATTACAAAAATCAACGTCCATGCAAAGGACTTACATCAGGCCGTGTCAAGAGCTTCATGTGAGTCCACAGCAGCCTAGCATTCCATCTCAACAAGCTATCATATCGCCGAGGTCGCACTTATGACGTCACGGGTGCTCACAGAGGCATCGAGTCAGTCTATCGGGATTGGCCAGGCCGACAACGAGATGCGCCCCAATGATGCAGTCGTGGAGGACTGTCAACCCCACAAACCATGATACCATCCACTTCTCTCGGACAACAGAGGACCGATGCGGAGTGGAGAGGCCCACGCCGTGCCTTGGAACTGTTATCTCCTGGAATCGACGTGAGAGGGGTTGGTAGCATTGGACCAAGACTACGGATACTCATAAGCTGTTTTCTCTTTGACTAGCAATTCCAACACCAAACTACACCACCTTCGACAAATAGACCGCCAAAATGTCCATGTCCACGGAAGACTGCCAGAAGACCCGCGAGGGCTTCCCCCGCCCATTCCCAAACACACCATCAAATGTGCTAGAGCAACTCCGTGTGACGGGGAAGGTAATCGTCGTTACCGGTGCTGCCGGTGGCATCGGTTATGCCGTGTCCCAAGCCATGGCCGAAGCTGGTGGCAACGTCGCGCTGTGGTACAACTCGTGGGTGCCCCCGGAGCGCAGTACAACACCCAATTGAGAATGTTACTTATGAATAGTTGGGTAGAAATGACGCGGCTGTTCACATCTCCCAGTACTTGGCCAGCACCCACAACGTCGATACGGAGGCGTACAAAGTTGACGGTGAGTGAGGACCCTGGTCAATGGCCAGGCGACTTGCTGACGCGGAGCAGTTTCCGACTCGAACCAGGTCCGAGAGACAATCGCCAAGGTTGTCAAAGACTTTGGGAGGATAGATGTCTTCATCGCTAATGCCGGTAAGTCGTTCCGGAAGGGTCAAAGACGAAAGGATGGACTGACTTGGACCCAGGCATGGCGATTTCCAAACCGATTCTTGAGCAAACACTCGACGAGTACAGGAAACAAATGTCCGTCAACGGTTCGTAATCCTCGCAATCAGCCAAACTGCACTCTTACGATGTAATTACTGACACGCCCCAAAAGTGGACGGCATCGTCTACTGCTCAAAGTACGCCGGCGAGGTCTTCAAGCGCCAGGGTTTCGGCAACCTCATCATCACGTCCAGCATGAGCGGCCACATTGTCAACGTCCCCGTCGACCAGCCCGTCTACAACGCCACCAAGGCCTACGTGACGCACTTTGGCAAGTCCCTCGCGCGCGAGTGGAGGGACTTCGCGCGCGTCAACATCGTCTCGCCCGGCTTCTTCGACACCAAGATGGGCGCCGGACCCCAGGCCCTGCAGGAGGCGTACCGCATGGCCGCGCTTGGCAGACAGGGTCACACAAAGGAGATCAAGGGCCTTTACTTGTACCTCGCCAGCGACGCGTCCACGTACATGACGGGCAGTGACTTGCTGATTGATGGTGGGTATGTGCTGCCATAAGCGGCCTGCGAATGTCCGTCGGGAGCTTGGCGTTGTGTCATTTAGCACAGTTGGACGTAGGCAGGCTTAAGACACGAATGGTATAGCTCACTCACGCATTACAACTGAAACTAAAATCAAAGCACTCCAACTACGGCCGAGGGTATTTGGGGTCACAAGATACGGACAGGTAGTCATGACATGGTCAGGAGGCCATCGTCTTTTTTTCGCGTGAACTACTGCATAGCGGTCATAGTTCAAGAAAGCTCTCACGTTGCTACCGTGAGTTCATCGAGCTACATCGTCTTCAAGAACCACCCATGGTGAGTTGCCGTCAGCCCGGATCAGCATCCTCACGCGGAGAATGACAATAGAGAGCAAAAAGCGTACACATTCTTTGACTCTCAGTGCAAGACCGAGTGCGACTATTTTAGCTGGTGTCCAGCATCATGCATGAACCTTGGCTCGGAAGGTCTTCTCATGTATGATGGGATAAGAGGGGGTGTATAGGGTGAAGTAGGCGTGGATGAGGCGAGAAGTGACGTATGGATCTTTCGGACCTAGGTTCTCGGGCGGCGACAATACTTTCATGGCCGAAGATCTGCGTCTACACTTGGTCCTAGGTGTGGAAGTATTCTCGATAACTGTTTTCGATACGTGAATGACAGAGTCCATCTCTCCAAGTAGTTGTGAACCAGAGCTGCTGCCTTCATATAAATGAGATGAATCATTTCGATTGTAGTAAGAGTTGGGAAAGAGCACACCAAGATTGCCGGAATGATGGCTGGTTAGCATTGCCATACCGTCATTGTCGTGAGCGGATGACTTGTGCTCTGGAGATAATGATCCCTCATGCAGCTCGTAACTGTGGGGGGTGGCCTCCTCCAGGTCCTCTGGTGTACGAGGTCTCTCTTCCGTATCTGGAGGAAAATCGCCACTTCGGTTGAGCGCTGCATCGATATCCAAGTCCGGGACTCCGGATCCAGCCTCCGCAGGAGACATTGGAGCCGAGTGCACCGAAGCTCGGCAGCGTCGAGGTTCTTCCGGGTGAGAGATGTCCGATGGGGTGGGCTCTCCAAGTTGCAGGTCTTTCGCGTTTTGGCACAATAGGAACAAGGGTCGCTAGCTGAGCTACCTCTCATACTTCGGCTTTTTCTCTTCGGGCAGTTGACACAAGCTCTGGCTGCCGCCGAGTTCGAATCCCCCCCTCGAATGTGATATCTTCATGGTTTGTCGATAACGGCCGGACTACTGTTTGTCAACTTCCCTCTTTGGCGCTTGTCACAGCGATTCATCCAATACGTATGAGCCAACGAATCTCAATCGGCCAGCTGCTGGAGAAGGGTAGCGATCCACGTGACATTACCCTCAAACATCGTGGCTGTGTGGGCCGACTTATCCCTGTCGAAGCCGCTGGCACGGGTCAACCTGCGTTTGATTTCGATCACGTGGGGTCTCGAGGTTAAAACACCATGGTTTCATTCATGAAAAGTCACGATGGCATGTGCATGAAGGAAGTAGCGCGCAGACAGCTTGCTTACAGGCACTGTCTCATTCATCGTCGCTGGTCAAGAAGAGAGTATGAGGCTTCTTCTTCAGAACAAGGCTATTAGGGCATCACGCCGAGTTTTGAAGCCGGCCATCGGGGCTGATCGGCGAGCCGAGAGCAATCCACCACAGCCGCACGGCATCGTCTTTTTCTTGCCGCGCGCGTGCTTGGACACGCCAAAAGAAAGACATCCTAGTATGCCCATGGCCTAGGGACCACCTTTTGGCTGGGATTTCGAATGTGATTGAACATGGTAATTAGCTGACTGGTTTCGACCTAAGAAATAAATTGGATTCAAGGTACCCCAATCAAAGCGTCTAGTCTCTTGGTAAGCTGCTTCTGTAAGCCAACGGCAAACACCGATACACATGGTTGAATGTGCTGCTGGATTAGATTGCTTCCGAAATCCACAGGCGTGAAGCAAGGTGTGCGTTGTTGTGTGGCGGAGCGCAGTGATCAGCCTGTTCGACACTAGACGAACCATGACTCTTGCTTGAGGGTCTGTTGACGAGGTTTACGACGCCTCGCTGTTCTAGGTCTTCTCCGTTTACCGCGTGTAGAACTACAATAAGTCTCATTTTTGTTGACAGACATCCTCGTGAGGGATTTGTATAAGAACTGACTGTCGAGACATTCACTTCGACGGCTAACCCAACTCCCCAACAAGACACCTTGCAACCACTCCATTTCCTCAACGGACTTCTCCAAGCTTCGACCGAATAGATACACCATCTTCATCTTTCATCATCCAGCAACAATGCGTCTCTTCTCAGCCCTTACTCTTGGTTTCGCCGCGCTCGCCAGCGCCGGCAGCGGAGACTACTACGTCGCCAAAAACAATGCTCTTCCCAACTGTCCTCCCCGCCCAGCCAGTGCTCCCCAGCAACGGGCCATCTTCGAAGACTTCGTCCGCAAGTTCTACGTCGAGAAAAACTTCACCGGATCCCTGCTCGACCACGTTCCGGAAGACTACATCCAGCACAACCCTCACCTTCTCTCGGGCAGGCAGAACGCCATCGACTTCTTCTCCACCTACGTCACGCCCGAGACGAGCAACTTCACCCTCATCCACAGGGCCATTGAAGACAACACCGCGTATGTCCATTACCGCAGTCAATCGACCGGGGCCGCCGAGCCCAGTGCCGTCGTTGACATCTTCCGCTTCGACGGATCTTGCATGGTGGAGCACTGGGATGTCATTCAAGAGCGACCTGTCAATGCTACCAACCCACTGGCGATGTTCTAAGCGGGAAGCGAGTGGATTGAGACCATTATTGGCTGGAAATTGAATTCTTGTATGTAGTTGGACAAGCAAAGGTCCCATTTTGTTTCTGAGTTGTGCGAAGAAGGGGTCTAGATATGCGAGATACCATGTTTCTTCTTCTTAATTCAGCCGTAACATAAGCATTCATCGATCGTTGGCAAGCTCTTAAGCTTGATAGTCCAAGTGTCTATCTCGAGAAATATATGAAAGAAACTATTCGTTTAGAAAAGCAATGTCGTTGAAGAGTTATTCAGATATCCTACCTCACCAGCACGTCTTTGACCGTTGGAGCCTGAGAGTACTCTTCAGAGGACATGCGGAGTCTCTCCAAGATGTGGCTCGGAGCTATGAAAACCGGGAAAAGGCAGCCAAGGCTCTAAGCCTCTATCACAGGTATACAATGGGTGTGTGGAGCAAGCTGCCCTCGAGGTCCGTCGCGCCACCGCTAGCATAGCCTTTCGGCCTCTTCTCGTCTTACTTCCTCTTAATTCGGCTGCCAGAGCTCCGGAGTATTGCAATCTTGACCCAGTGCAGCTCTATCTCCAGTTAGGCATCGAGTCCAAGCATGTGTCTAACCATCTTGAAGCAAGACAGGACCTCTACCATCCGAATTTCCTTCGATGTGTGGGCAACAGCGCAGACTTTGCAATCATGAGATGAAATCTGCTGCCAGGATCATCGCCAACTTCCCCAGGTTTCGGAGTACTGTATTCTGATGCTTGACTACATCGCTAAACACACCACAGCACCCCGCTTTCCCTTTCCCTTTCCCCGGATCCCCCGGATTCCCTAGGTCCAGCTTATGCCGCAAACGGCTGTGAATCCTCGGACGACTGTCTCGTCGAGGTGGATGAAGCGACACGTCTATAGACCGAGCGTGGTTCTCTTCCCACAATTAGGATAATTGACACCCTTGGTCAGCCACTACGGCGTGCTTTGAAGCTTTCTCATCTGCAGAAGCATATCAAATGGTCTATACTCACAGCTGCTGATATTTCATTGGGACTGGATATCTCGGTTGAACCCACGATGGAGGTCACATACGGCGAGTCTTCTGTGTCAACCTGGCCCTTCTCAAAGCTCCAACAATCCAAAGACGGTATGTAGGGTACAAAGGGCTCTTGCGAGAGCCGTACATCTGCTTTATCGCCTGTTTTGCGAGTATAGGAGGTATCCTGTTTGGGTAGGCGATAGTTCACAGCCTGGGAGCTCGACAACTGTTGACCGTGTAGCTACGATCACGGAGTCATCAGCGGAGCTCTAGCAATGAACAACTTCGTCCGTTCTGCCTCTATCAATCATTGTAGCACTACTCACGTTGAGTCCTTGCCAAACAGTTCCCAACCCTGGCCAAGGATGCCACCCCTTCCGGACTGGATGGTAGCGGTCCTCACACTCGGCGCCATATTTGGCGCATTGATCAATGGGACTTTGACGTTTGCCAGACCGCGAAAGAGGAACTCAAGCCAGACTAGTTCGAGCTGCGTCAATTTAGCAAATTAGTCTGTCTGACTGTAGTGTCATAGCTTTCTGCGTCATTCTTGTCGTGTGGGTAGTCTTCTTCGTGTCACAGACGAAGGGCGTCAAGATTGAGGAAATGGATAAACTGTTCGGAGGGAGCCAGGGTGCAAAGGACATGGAAGGGATTGAAGCCATCAGATGACGATTCGGATCGGCCCCTGCCAGCAGCGATGCCGCCAAAGAGGAAGCAGGCTTTGGGGTCAGTGAGGTTGAGAAAGCTTGATACGAGTTCATTCGAAACTGGTTACTAGCAACTGAGATGGGACAATTGCAGAGTTGACGAGCTTGTGAATGACAGATATCAGTTCATACTCGGGTTGGTGTTATGTCGATCTGCCAGAAGCCAGATATGCAAATGACTGCGACCTAGATATACTATTGTGAATTTGGACGGCTCCTGTTCTATAGGCAAAAGGCCTTGTCCAAGCTAGAGCAGAAAAAGGCCAAGAGGTAGCAGTAACAATATGTCGGAATCGATGTTCAATACAGCAAAAATGCAAAATGAGAGGGACGAGACTCGAACTCGCGCGGGTTGCCCCACCAGGAAACAGATGTTAAGCTGACCTTAACCTGGCGCCATAACCAACTCGGCCACCCTCCCGATGATGTCAAAGAAGCGCTCTACGAGCTACTGTGAAGCGTGCAAGGTCAGTGGGCCACAGCCTACAGTCTCTGTCAGACGACAACCACTGCAGTTGGCAATGTTTGGCTATAGCGTGGGTCGGGTGAATAGTCTGAGCTTGTCAAGTGCACTTTCCTTCCGGCCTCTTCATGCGTAGCAGTAGCTAATAGCCTACGTCCTCGGTTCGTTGTGATAACTCCACAATGGTAACACACTCGGACTGAGGTTCTCTCAGGCTTCACTCTGGGGTGGACTAACCATAGTCCCCAAGGTTGCTGGAGTCCCATTAGTATACGTACTGACTGGCAGGACGTATTGTTTCAAAGTGCCCAAGAGGCTTTCGGCACCGAACCTGGAGACATTCGAACTTTGCTGTGGTTGTAAAGGCGCCCACAATGAATCTGACATCTTCGGGCTTCTGACACGGATCGCATTCATGAGCACAATCCTTTTCATTCTATCGTCAGCTCGATAGACTCAATGATTGGCAATCATTCAGATGCCAAGAATCGATAATCTTCCCACTTTGGAGTCCTTTCACCCTTCCCACTTAATCGCTTGCAAATCCTCACCATGTCCTTCTTGTCTAGGTCAAGTGGAGGATTCGTAGGATCAGGCCTTTTGGTTCATGCTGACAGCACGGGTCCTGACTGATGACAACACCTTGTGAGGCGATACGAGTGTCTTGGTCTGGTAAAAACAAACACATGGCGGCTGATCCTACCTTTGATCGAGGTACTTGGCAGTCGGTGTATAAAAGCCATCTAGACTCAAGTCTTTGGAGTATTCTGCAATACACGTCGCCTTTCCCAAGTTGAAAAATTCCATCACACTCACCGAGTATCAAATCAAATCACCATGAGGGTCATCTCATTTCTTCAAGTGTTGGCAGCTGTGCTCGCCACCGCCAATGCAATGGTCGCCAGCAAGAACACTGTTGCCATTCGAGCTCTCGTACGTCTTTCATCTGGGAGTTCCCGGGTGTAATTCTCTGTCAGATTCTAACAATTTCCAATAGATCGAAGCCCGCTGCCACTGTGATGGTCACTGTTGCGGCGGTTCCTGGTGCACCGACGACGAGACTGGTACCTGCTGCAACGACGTTCCTTGTTGAGATATTATGGACCGTGGCAGTATGGAACCCTGGCGCGAGCCCATCATTCAGCAGTTTGGCATATTTACAAGTTTTGTCAAATACTTTGCCCACAGAGGCGCCATTAGAAGCCCACACAGATAGTCATGTATACATAACGAGAATAATTTACGTCTAACGCACGTCAATTGTGTGTGATGTTGGATCTATGTAGCCTCCTGATACTGTTTTCGTCCACGCTCTCGCCACCTTATTCATCGCCGACGGGGTGAAAGGAGCATGGCTTCTGTCTTTCACCTGCAGCCATATATGTAACAGTTTATCGTGTTTTCTTTTCTCTCCTGGTCTGATTTTCTTTACGTTATAGTAATGGTCTTGTAATTGACGCCGGAAGGATAAACTTGGACACAGAACAGCGCGTAACCATTCGTAGCTACCAATTAGTATAAACCACAATCTTTACACTTGTGACCCGAATGATTCAAACTGCCCGTGTGATGATCTGATCCTGAGATTCTGTATGTTGCCCTATTCACAGTGTTTGGCCCGCGATGTTCAAGAGTGGGGAGATGATATTACATCTCAATCCTCCATTTCAAGCTCAACCACTCTCTCAAATAGCAGTTGCAAGTCAAAATTCGCTCTAACCGCAAGTGAAGCTAAATTTTTCTAAAGAAATGACATCTGATCCTCGGCCCCAGTCGTCACGTTCTGTCTAATTTGCAGCGGGGTTCAGTACTCGTCACGGAGACGCACGGATGAGGCGGCTTCATGCGTCATCCCAGTACTCAGATGAAAATTAGAAGGTAGATGGTAGCAAGTTTATGAGATTACTCCTCGTGACTTCGCTGCTTGTGCGCTTCAATCCGGGGTTGTCCGCGCGATTACCTGGTTATTTTCCTCGCTGAACAACTTCACCGTAAATTCTCGCTCAATTGTCACTTCTGGGTTTTAACAGCTTCACAGAGCAAGAGTTGGGACGCCCTTGAAATTCTTTGGGATGTTCAACTGCTTATTGCCGCTGGGATCTGCACACGTCGACCTGGACTTATCTTTCCTTCTTGTTCTCGGCGAGGACTACAGCTTCGGATTCAGTCTGCCTGGTAATCTGTCTTGTCGTTCTACCCAGTTTCCCCACGGTATTGCCATGTGGCCTGCTATCGTCCTTGACTCATTCTTCTGACCTGAGTCGATATATGGGCTTCTCAGCTAGATTGGGGAGGATGATCATCTAGATGCACCTGATAGACTGCCCACCTTCCGACGGAATGCTCCGTTATCTGGACGGAAGAGGAATAATACTTGCCACATCATGTTAAAGCCACCAACCAGTCATCTGAATGGCAGTCAAGGCCTCGCGGAGCAAATCCAAGGGCTGCCTTATGGATTAACATGACCGATTCCCCCATTCGATTTGGTCAATCTTCTGAAACTTGATACCCGGCACCCTGACAGACATCATTAGAGCTAGCTCCCAAAGCTATTTGACCGTCACTTCTCATTTTGATTCGCAATGTTTGCCTTGCCTTCTTTTGGCAAGTTACCCCTGGATGATGACAGGGTTAGCCCTTGACTCTCTTGGGTTTTCGCCATTGACTCGAACCGAGCTGCAAGTGAGCGGCGAGCAAGGACTGGCAAACATTGATCGAGGCGGGATCGATGCGGCTAGAATCAGGCTGTAGCCTCCAAACGGAGGATTTTCCCCCGAAACCCGGCATTATACACTCTCCAAACGGCGTACCGAGGCAGCCGGTGCTGAAATAGAAGCTATCATCCTGGCTAAGAGTGAGCTGTTTTGGTAGCCATGGTTCGATGCATCTGAAATAGCTCTTTTGACCAATCTTAGTCTGCTGTGGCAACTCCGATACAATGCATTCAACTCGAGCACCTCCGTGATCGAATATATTCCTCGTGTTTGACATGTACTTATCATCTGAAGATAGTATCGACATGCACTTACCATCTGAAGAGATGGTGTATACTCTAGCAGATGAATGTCCCTCCAAGATTTTGATCGGGATCGTTTCAGAGTACAGGTAGTCGTAAGGCAAAAACGACTTGAAGATGTCACCATTTGGGAGGTCTTGCTCATGTTCCATCCATCACCACATCAAGCCATGTATCTCATTCAAAGCTGCAGTATTCTCGGACTAGGAGGAAGATTCTACCAGCCTCACTTCCTCGCGAGCCTTCCGACATCAATCAAAATGTCGCTCACCCGTTCTCAATCTCTTCCAGGCACTCGGGTTACTCCCAAGCGCGTTCCCCGATTCCAAACGTCCTATACACTGTGAGAAAAGACTTGAAAACACCGACTAACTAGACACACTTGTCATGTACCTGTCGCAGTGCGCAGGCCAGACAAAAACAATTGCTTGTTGGCCACCAACAACAATTCTTGGCTCATCACATTGTCGGTGCTGGCCGATCGCAGGGGGGCCATTCCTTGACCATTCAGATCAGTGAAGCTCGGATCTCGTGTAGAAACGTGCAAAACATTCAGAGAGCAAGCTGAAAGACGTGCCCTAGCCTATGATGGACTCACAAACCGTCGTGGTGCGAAAACCAGCCCTTGCTCCCTCTCAACAGGGTGCTCCATGATCCATCTCACTCGTTCTCAGTTCCATCTCAGTCCCAACGACAAAAGGACAGCTGATGACGCTCTCTCGGAACCCTCCCTTCCCACATACCTCTGAGACGTCTATGAACGTCCCGCACGACCATCATGTCCAACTCAACCGAAAATCCTCCCAGAGAATCCTTGACCGAACGACAGATGGACCGCTTGTATATCAGACACATCAGCCCGGGCACGCTCACGGCCATCATCTGGACCAGCTTCTCCGTCGCCACGCTCTTCCTCATGGTCCGCCTCTCCGTCCGCTGGCGCGACCGCAAACGCTGCGCGCTGCTCCTCGACGACTGCTGGATGATATTCGCCTGGCTGTGCCTCGTGGCGCTCGCCATCTTGCAGATGAACGAGCTGCCCTCGCTCTACATCATCGCGCGCAAGCTCGCGGGCCTGCCGCAGCCGCAGCAGGTCGGCGACCCGAGCGGGACGGTGGAGCAGTGGCGGCGGCTGTCGTTTGCCTCCAACTTTATGTTCTGGACGACGCTCTACGCCGTCAAGGCGAGTCTGCTGACGACTTTTTACCACTGCGTTTCGCCGAACCTGTGCCTGCGGAGGTTCTGGTTCTTCGTTGCCGCCATGGTTGTGGTCACGTACGTCGCGGGAATGGTGACGGCCTGGACGTCCTGTGGGAGCGACGTGTCCAAATTCTTTCATGCGGGTATGTTTTGTTTTGTTTTTTTGTTTGGTCCATTCGGGCGGGGTTGATGATGTTTTTTTGTTTGCTGACGGACGTTTGGAAGAATACTGCCAAGGCGTCTACTGGGCCTGGCGAGCGAGACTGACAATCTACGTCGCCGCATCCTTCGACATCCTCACCGACTTGATGATCATCCTGCTACCGGTCGGGTTGCTGCCGTCACTGCGACTGGATAAAAAGAAGAAGGTCGGACTCGGCGTGGCCTTTAGCCTGGTCTTCATCACCGTCTGCATCTGCATCGTCCGCATGTCTCAGGCGATCAAGGGCCCGACCGTCGACATCGTCGGCGTGACGCTCTGGAGCTTCGTCGAGGCCGCCGCGGCGGTTCTCGTCGGCTCGCTGCCGCCGCTCAAGGCGCTCTTCACGCGCAAGATTTCCGAAATGTACTGCAACCGACGGAACAGGACGTGCCAGAGGTTCACCGCGAGCGCCAAGGAGGAGGGGACCTGCCAGGGCTACAACCCGAGCACGGCGTCGCGCAGCGTCATGGTGGCGGAGTCGATTCCGCTGGACGAGATGCACAGGAGCAGGCAGACGCGCGGGGGTATCTACGTCCAGAGAACGTGTGAGTGGCGCGTCGAGCGGGTGGACGAGGCGAATAGCAGCGAGGCTTCGGATGTGCAGATTGTGGCGAAAGGAAGCGCGGTGTGAGGTTCTATAAACATTTAATTTGTCTTGTATGATAATGTGTAATATGAATCTCTAGTCTGCCTGAGTTGGCAGCCCTATGCTGTCTGACGAGTAGGCCAACGTCCAGTTCTCCGATAGCCAGGTGTGCCAGTCCCAGTGCTTCGAGTCGTCGGCGTTGCCGTTGAGACGAAGAGCTCTCACACGCCAAAAGTATTATCCAGAGGGCTCAGGGAATGAACTGTCTGTCCTCCTCGGCTCCGTTCCAAGCCCACAACGAGGATGGCTCGTCGTTGCTGGAAGAGGTGTCTTGTTAAACACCTGGCAGGATATCCTTGGTAGACTTTGCATCTACCGAGTCAAAGGCATAGTTGCGGCTCTGAGTGAGGAACGTCTTCCGGAAGCCAGGCAAACCCTGCGTGCAGCTGACGGGCCCTTCTGACTTGGGAATAGTAACATTGTACAGACATTCAACTACTGTCCCAGGATCCAACCTTGTATCCTCGCCATTGTCCGAAAGGGTGATTAGGTACGATTGATTGGGGTTGATCATTGGCATATCGACTAGTGGAGTTCCGAATTCTGTGTAGGGCATAGAGAGCTTGCCGGCTTCGGACGCGGACGATTGGATGTTGATGTAACCTCCCAAAAAGGTTCCTCTCTCGGCTGCTCCTGGAAGATCAGGGCTTGACACAACCGAAACGGACACAGTACCCGAGTTGCCTGGTGCGAGATCCAGTGTTGATGGGGTGATGGAAATCTCGGCGCGGACGGGATGTCCCTCCGCTCCTATGATCGAGTATCGGTCGTCCTCTTTGAGGATATATCCTGAAGCAGCACCCAGGTGAAAGAGTGAATAACTGATACTCTCAGAACCCTTGTTGGTGATGGTGAAAGCAGGACTTGCAAGACGATTCGAGGTGTTATTGAGGTTGAGGCTGGAAACGTTGACGAGGAAAATGGTGTGCACAGCAGCCTAAGCATCGATCGAACCTTCTCTATGAATGTCCACCGGACCCAGTAAGTTGGACTTCTTTCTTCCCCTATGAACGAACTTGACGGGATTGACATTGGACTTGACGGTGGAGAAAATCTGGTAAGGATCGTAGTCTCGATGTTTCTCCTTCACCAGGGCCAAGACACCCACCGCAAAGGAGTTCAACATGCCCGTCCCATCAATCACCGCGAGGCTGCCGTACTTGGGTAGAAACGTGCTAAGAATGTTTTCGCCTGGAGCATGGATAGCTTTTCCCTTTAGGTGATGGGCTCTAACTTGAGAGTACCGAGACGAGCCCCCCCTGAGAGACTGTTGGGTTGGTAGACGACCTCCGCATGGGCCTGGCTGACATCGCTCAGAACAGAAATGGTGACAGGACCCTTGGCAGGTAGCGACTTGAGAGTCTAGCCATCCTTGTTTGAGACGCGTGAAATGCCCTGGTATTCCGTGGAGTACTCTGCAAAACTAGGATCCCATTGCATGCCGTCGGCTACGGTCACACTCGCAGCCTGATACCTCAGAAGGTAGGCAACGCCCAGGCTGAGAGCCAACCGAGCGGAGCTATCCTTGGGATATTGTCTCGAGCGGCCGGCCAGACCCCGCTGACGAATTCAAGGCGTTGGAGGGCGAGCAGGACTGACGCTGGGTTGCCGTCTGAGTCGTATTCGCAGTCAGCTTTGAGCGAGACGCCCGGGAACTAGTGGTTGCTGAAAGCATGGCGAGGCACGATGTCGCAGCTGAGGGCATTGTCGGCCAAAGCCTGTCGTATGTCATCAAAGGGAGACTCAGGATACTGTCAAACCGTCATTGGTTTGACATTACGTGCGACGAAAATAAGTGCTTGCTAGCTGGTTTTAATAATCGATCGACGTAGACTTCGCCCTGGCCATTGGACATTGCCTGAAGGGCAGCAAGCCACAGCAAAGCCAATGGCAGAAGCTGAAGCTGGGTGATTGGAAACATCATGCTCCGCGATACGTCAGCTATTCCAAAGCCGCAAGAGTTTGGAGTGAAGAAGGAATGCGTAAACAGAAAGCCTAATAATCTGGGTAAGTTAGTCTACTTTAACTATTACAAATTTGCGTTCCATGGCGAATACAGACTGTCGAGATTGCCAAGAACACACGAAGAGTCTTTCGGCGCTCATTAACCAGGAATCAACGACATATGGTAACTACAGCAAATTAGACTGGGCTGAATGACCCAGCCAGGTTATTTAAGTGCTGACTTGGAGTAGCTGAGTTGGTAATCGCGAGTCTACTGCACTCTGCTGACATTTGATGAAAGGTAGATCCCAAATCAGCGATTCCTCTTAATTTAATCCAAGATTGATCCATTAGGAACCACTGGCCCTACTACATCTGAGGCAGCTTGACTGGTGCCTCGACCTTCTTATGCTTAATGATGAATAGAAATCTACGCGACGAACTCGCTATTCTCGTGATAAATCGCTTCAGTAACATGCTAACTGGTATGAGTACTGGGATGAACCCTCGATATGCGGAACGATGCTCGAATATCAAGACGACAGCAATAACCGCTCTAGTCTTTGTTAACCCTCTTCCGCCGCCTCCGGCTGAATGCGGTCTTCTGAAAGCACCGGATCTCTCAGCGCGAATGCGAAGCCAACCATCGGGATGCAGATACACAGAGCAGCAACGCAGAGCAGCTTCTGCACCCCGCTGTAACTATCAATAATGGCATCGCGGACCTCGCCGCCGACGGGGTAGTCCTGTACGGTGGAGAAGGGCGAGTCGTAGATGGCCTTGGCCAGCGTCGCGTTCGGCTGGAAGGACAGGTTCTCCTCGAGCGAGGGGTAGAGGAGCTGCGTCCACAGCGCGCCGGACAGGCAGTTCCCGAGCGCGCTGCCGACGTTGAAGAGCGAGAGGTAGAGGCTCGTGACGACGGCGACGTGCTCGCGGTCCGCCGAGGCCTGGATCGAAGCCTGCGTCGGGTACGCGAACAACCCGCCGGCCAGACCCATGACGACCTGGCCGACGACGAGACCGGCGTGTGCGGATGAGGAAGCGCCCCCGGGGTATAAGATGAGAATGACAAAGGACGCCATGAAGACGCACGCGCCCGCTACGATGATGCCCTTGAGCCTGCGAATTCTATAAATGACGAGCCCGACGAGGAGGCCGCTGAGAACGCCGAAGAAGGAGAAGAAGGAGAGGATGCGCGTGGCCGTTTCGACGGGAAAGTCAAAGGCCACGACGAGCACGGTGTAGAGGTAGTTGCCCTGCGTCGACCAGGCAAAGTTGAGCAGGCTGCGGACGGCGAGGGCCGACCACACGCCGCGGTCCTTGAGGAGGCGGAAGGGGATCAGGGGCACCTGGGCGTACCGACGCTCCCAGAAGACGAAGGCGGGAATGCAAGCGAGGCCGAACAGCAGCGGGAGGAGGACGGACGGCGAACCCCAGCGGCTGACGGTGCCCCCGGCGAGGGTCAGCGGCGCCAGGGTGAAGGAGAAGGCGGCGACGAGGACGACGAGGCCGACGGTGTCGAGCTGGCGGAACAGGTGCACGGCGTCCTCCTTGGACTCGCGCTCGCTCCGACGAAGCCGGCCGCGCGACTTCTGGCCAAAGGCGTAGAGGCTCGTGAGAAGCGGCAGCGAGGCGACGGGCAGGACGACGGCCCACATGCCGATTCCCCAGCGCCAGGTGGTCGCGCGCAGCACGGCGGCGGTGACGGTGCCGCTGATCCAGGTGTTGAAGATGAAGGGGATGGCGGGGACGTAGCTGAAGAAGACGCGCGACCGCATGGACGAGAAGTCGGCGACGAGGACCTCGAGCAGCAGCACGATGCAGGTGTAGCCGATCTGGTAGAGGATGGCGCCGGCGCAAAAGACCTCGACGGTGGTGGCGCTGGCCTCGAGGGCGGTGCCGACGACGTAGAGCAGGATGGCGGCCGCCGTGGTCTCGAAGCGGCCGTAGATGTCGGCGATCTTGGCCGCCGTGGGCTGCGAGGCGACGGCGACGACGCTGCGGAGGACGTTGATGGTGGAATGCGACGAGTGCAGCTTGAGGCTGGACGTGGCGTACGGTTGGTATGTTCCGCGTACCTGGCTGTCGAGGCCGTAGGCGTATCCCACGAGGAAGATGCCGACGAATAGCCAGACGCGCTCAGTCTGCGTGATGTGCGTCTGCGTATGCGTATGCGTTGCGGTGGCGGCGTCGGTACGAGCGACATCGGATCGTGCTTGGGTGTGGTGGTGGTTGTGTCGATCCGAGTCGTCGGCGTTGGGATCGGACTGGAGGAGTGGCGACGTCTCGCCCGAGGACGACCATACTCTCTTCATGTCTGAGACACGTCTTTGAGCAGAGGCATGCGGCCGTGGTGGTTGATGGTGTCGACGAGCTTCTTTTCGTCGAGTGGAAAGAGAAGCGATCGTGTATGTCCCGTCTGTCCTGAGAAAGAGTGTGGGAAGCTCGCGACAGGAGGATGGGAGGGAGGGTATCAGGATCTTCGTCACATTCGTGAGAAGACGGGAAATCTTCGCTCGGCTGCCTGTTCTGTATGCCTATCCAGGGGTCCAAGTCAGCAGGGGTTCTCGATTCGTTCGAATAGCCAAGTACGAGCTGCGAACCGGTATCACAGGTAGAGAATGATGACTGGTGCGGCATACTGCGTATAGGAGCGACGATAAGACGCTCGTCCATGTGCAGATGAACGTTCTGGAAGAGCGAAACGACTGCCGCTTGGTTAGAAATACAAACCCACAAAACGAATTCACGTCCCGACTCAGGGGTGTGAGTGTGAGTGTGTGTGTGAGAGTACGTGTGTGCCTCATGCTCACATCATCAGTCAGCTGGGCTGTACCAGGCGGATAGCCAACACGAATCGACCCGTCAGATTAGATCATCTGATAAGATGACTCTGGCTTACCGCCGCCAATCACGCAATGGTTTTCAGGGATGTGCCGCCTCAAGCGCGCATTAAATCCAGCCCAAGTACATGTCGTGGCACCCTACGAAGTGCTTGATGCAGGTAGCGAGCGGAAACATTGTCTGCCATTCAGTGGAAACAGCAGAATGAGCATCATGAGTCAATCTCAAAAGGCAGATGTAGAATTCTGTTCATCTAGGGCAAATGGACGCAGGCCATGGACCTTGATGATTCACGTCTCGAGCGGGTCGGCCAGTTTTTTCTTCACCACAGTACGGAGTACATGATATGTATCCGCATGACATTGTGAGACCCGCACAAGGCATTCGGCTTTGGCCGGCTCTCTTCGGATTTGCAGCCTGAGAGCCAGCGAAGAGGAAATGACCGGCGGTGGCCGGTTTCCATGGTCCAAGATTCACGCATTCGCTGTCAACTCTACATCTCCGATGAGGGCTTTCACAGGAGAGAGTGACTCCCGATGAGAGTAAGAGGAAGATTTTGTCATTCTAAAGATGGAGAGTCTTCCATCATCAATCTCGAAGCCGTATTTGGCAAGATACGGGCGGGAGACAAGCATTAGGGGTCGACGGATCGTGCCGAGAATGTCTCTAATGCCCCATACCAGCAGCTCTCGAGACAGTGGCTCAGTCACTACGCTAGCCGTCGGCAGCTTTGTCTCTCACTGAAGCTCGAGCTCACCGGGAGAAATGAGATCCAAATCTCATCGCGCACAATGGCGACGATGAGCCTTTTCCACACCGCATTCACTCGCAAAGAGACGACATGAGATTCTCTTGTTGGCATCTCGTCGCTTTCATCTGACGCAGACTGCGCAATCAGCAGCGATGATTCCCCGTCGCGCTACTCCGTGCTGTAGACCTCGGCTCTTCACAACCCTGCCCCTGTAAAGATAGATCCCACTCTACCGGCGATCGTCCGCGTCTTGAGAGACATTCCCAAGTCTGGGCTGAAGGGGTGAAGGGCTGAGAGGTTCCATTGAACCATGTCTGAAACTTCCTACCGCGTAGCTCTGAAATCGCGGCTAGACCGCGTCCTGTGCGATGCAATAGCTTGCTAATCGCTTTGTTTCGGAACTTCAACCAAGTTGCCCCTGTGGGGTGCTCGTCGCATCCCGAGTCGCTAGCCATGGTGTGAGCATGCGCTTCGGACACACATTCTCGATTGATGTGGTTAGAATGAATGAGAACTGGGAATGACACAAAAGCTGTGCCCATCTCGAAAGCTCGTTCAGCTGCGCCAGCATTCAACAGACTTATCGGCAGTATCCGCTCGATCGAGTACTCTTCTCAGAATGACCATGCCATAGGCTATGGATATTGATATGACCCAGCGTACAGAGAGCATGCGACCTCCAGTAAAAATTACAGTTCGACAGACAGTTTAACGTCTCGGGTAACCTTTTAAATTAAGAGCATCTCTCAAGTCTGCCCGCACACACGTCTGTCTGCTAAGTCCATGGATATCCCGTCGTCACGTCTTTCATGATAATCCGTATAGCCCAGTCGTAAGCTATGGATCCTTACACGAAGCCAAGAAGCTAGATCTCTCTGACTATAACCCAACTTTTGATGGGGGACCGTCCTGGTCGTTCGCCTGCAAGAAAAACCTATTTCATCCTTGGCAAGCGGTCGACAGAAAAGCTGATACACTCATAGTTAGCGTCAACATACATTGGTGGTGGTATTGTGTATCACTTTTGTTGTCAACCGCTTGCCTAGGGGTCATGCCGTTTAATATCTTTCTTGCCTACGTCACCACCCATTCATAGAGGCAAGGTGGCCAGTGGAGATCTAGATAGGCAGCTGCATAGAGTGTCTGACACAGGACATGTGGTGCTTACACGTTCCCGTCGCCCGTAGTAAATCGGAGCAATGTCATACATGTCCCCGAACTCCCTCTTGGGCCTGTCCATTCCGTCAATTTCCAAAATTCGGTGTTGAGAAACCTGTGCCAATCGCAAGACATCGATCGCATAGGGCGTTTCGCCCATCGTTCTCAGGACAGCATCTTGCTGCACATATATGTTCTTTGAAATAGGTAGCCTAGACTAGAGAAGCAGACATATCTATTCAGTAAAGCGTAGATTATCAAGGTCGAAAGCTCAGGACACCGAGCGATCAAAACTGTCATTTTGTTCCCCAAGTATCTAAGACTAAGAAAAAGTATCACCAGTCACGCTGACAATGAGTATTGAACGTCACAATATCAAGTTGAAAGTTTGACACCATATCCGAAAAGGCAAAAGTAGACTTCATGCCAACTAGCATCCCTAAGTGAAGAAAAAGGTCGTCTTGAAAGTATTCACGCACAACCCATGCTGTCTAGGTATGCTGTGAGCATTTTTGCTGCTAGCATTCAATTAGCCATCAAGCAGAGAAATTGCAATCCAAAGGCGCGAACCTAACGTAAGTATAACGGCCAAACGCCATGAGAGCATTTGACATGGCGAAAAGAAGAGCCCAATGGCTTGCAGATATCTTCTCTGACAAAACACCTTCCATACATCATTAGGATGACTGCATAGCATGAAAGAGATGCAGCTCCTCGACCCGGTACCAATGTTTCGATTCCGTGTTTCCCCCAAAATACAATAAGGTCTCAGGCCGTGTCGACACATGCGTTCGCTACCACAAGAGACAATGGATAATGTGCCCTTCAAGAGCAGTTCGTACCAAAGCTCTCCCCGCCGGCCATCTGCGAATGGAGTCGTCGTCGCCTCCGATCAACCAAACCTGGGACTCTTAGCAGTCGACCGGGCCATAGTCGTTGCTGGTGGCGTGCCAAAAGGCGGACTCGACCATTCCGGTGTTGCAGACGAGACTCGTGGTGAAGTACATGTACACCTCGTTGCCGTCAAAGGGGCTATCGCACCCGTGGGGCGGCGTGACGACGCAGGCGGTGTGGCGCCGCAGGCCTTGCCAGAGGTAGTGGCAGACCTTGCCCACGTCGGCGACGCGGTCGATTTTGATCTCCCAAAAGATGGAGCCGCCGTTGGCGCTGCGGATACAAGCGGCGTCGGCGAGGACGGTGCCGACGAGGCCGGCCAGGGTGACCAGAAAGGCCGCGAGAAGGGCTTGGAACTTCATGGTGGAGGAGACTGGTTCAGGCTGCGGGATGCTGAGGTGACCGTGACGCGGACTCGGGGCCCGGGTGACGGAAGCTGGGCCGCTTGTGTCTTGAGGCGAAAGAGGGAATGGAACGAGTCCCGTTGATGTGGTGGGGGAGAGCGAAAGGATCGTGGGTGCTGATAGTGGTCGATAATTAGCAATACGGATTGCTTATGTACCTATTTTCACTACCATTCGCAGTTGTCTTGAAAGCTTGACGAGATTTCCGGCCTCTGGCCGTGCGATACATATCTGAACGAGAGGGAGTAGGGCGGATATCAAACAATAAGTGTCACTCAGCTGAGTGTATTAGTTCTGGGAGAGTGGCAGAACACAAAGGCAGCGTCTGCCCCTTGCGCCGCCTGAAGGACAAGTTTGCCTACAAATCATGTCACATTAAATGGTAGTCAGTGACAAGAAACGGTCATTGTGGCTGCTTCCGTCTCATCAGACAAGAACATCCTCCATCTTCTTTTTCTATTCCATAGGTGATGGAACGAAACCGACTTGACTCGGCATCGCAGAGGTTGAGCCAGGATCTGAAGCCACGTAGGCTTCACCAGGGACTTTGTACGAGGGCGGTAAGTAAATGCATATTGCATAGCATCTGGTCTCATCCATCTTCTGAGATGCAGCTCGACAGACTATGGAAAGGGACACACCGATCAATGGAGACGTGAATGGGATTGACAGATGTAAATACACGTTCGTCTATGAGTCAACATTTCTTACTGGCTGCTCGCAAGCGAGAGGTTGCAGCAGACCTAGCGGATGGGCCACGGCAGACATATCCCGGCTTGATCGTTTCCGTCACTCGAAAGCTGTAAGTGTTTCACAATACCCTATTTTCGAACAATCCAATAAGGGACTTTCGTGCCCAAGGCTTGATTCATTGGACGCAAGCAGCATATGTCTTTGAAGCAGTGGTGCCAGGTGCAGGAGACTTTTGGTGGCTCGAGCAAGCAAGACGCTGTGTCAACAACTCGAGTCCCGCGTGGGAGGCAGGGATCAACAGAAGCATCGATCGACAGAGCGTCTGCTGGCAGCAATCCAGGAAAAGAGGAGGTTTATTCGTTGCGAGAAGAGAAACTGATCGCAATTGTTTCGCAAAGCTGGCATTCCTCGGGTCAGATATGCTGTCACAATACGGACACCTCCGTTCTAATGTCGACGGGCTTCGGCTCAGTCAATGAAAGCCAGTTCCATTTTAGCTTCGGACTTGGCCGATTTGCACAAGGGGACAGGCGGAATTGCCAATTCCAAGCTTTGCACATCCAGCAAGTATTGGCTGATCCCAATGCTCGACCTGGTGTCTCGACCTGGAAAAAAGGGCGCAATAAGTAGCACCAATATGGATCTGTCAGGGAATCTATTGATACAGATCCCCTCGATTGGGGGAAAATAGGGCTGAGACCTTTCGACATGGCTGAGAAAGAGACAAGTAGAAGACCGTCTCTCGAGTCAACCCACTCGAGTCAACCCGCTCGAGTCAAACTCGTGGGAGAGACAGAAACCCTCTTCCCTCCGTTGCTGTCGTAATACGGTAGGCTGAGTGTAGGAAACGCACTCATCCAGAGTCCGCGATGTGACTCTTCATTAATTTTGAGTCTGTCATACTCATTGCTAGCTCTCGTGTTTGGGCCTTGGAGAGCGTTTTTCGTTTCAATTCCTTGGCCGTGATGGTTCGTCCAAGTTTTCCACGATATTTGGTGACCAGGCTCTCTGGAAGCCAGACTATCCTTGCTCGCCATGTGGTATTGCCCATGCCGAAGAGCCATTCCAATCTGCAAACAGCTGCGTTTTTCTCGCATCTGACTCGTGCCATGTTTCCTCCATTGTCCTGTTCCGAAGCTTAATAGATTCTCAAAGAGAGAGAATATCCCCACGCGGAGAGATATCGCAACCACGGTCCACTCCCAACGGTCGAACAGGACACCCGTATCCCTGTCGAGCTTCGGTTTCCCTCTGGTCACTCGTCAGGAAAGGGACAATTACGCGTCTAGTGTGACTGGCACTACCCAGCCTCGAGGACTACGTCAACGTCCAAAATCCGCGCCTCTCCTGTCACGCTGCAACGCTGCAACGCTGCAACGCTGCAACGCTTCATCAGCAAATGGAAGCAGTCTGACCTTTCTCCTTGTTTCACGTCTGTGTTTAATCCTACGAAAGGATACGCCATGGCTTTGGATCCCTCCACATACGCATATCCCCTGGCCGCTTCTCGAAGCAAATTTTGGACAGCGATTAAATACCCACTCATCAAACTCTATTGGGGCATCGTGGGATACCCAGGCTTCATCCCCTTTCTCGCCCTACTTGGACGGGTCGACGCTCACTCGGCTGTGCCGCTTATGATCGGCTGTTATACCACCCGTTTGGAATCACCGAGTTCAAGCCTTTACGGCAACTATGGACTGTCCTTGGAAACCTCGTCCTCAACCCGGCCTTGAGCTCCATCTCGTTGGCAACAAACGTCGGGGGTTTTTCTCGCCTAGAATTAGCCATGTACCGAGTGCAACGAAGCGGTAACTAGATGATCCGGCAGAGATGGCCCAGGACACAAGGCACAATGCCGAAGTTCATATGGGACATGAGTGATGGATGTCTCTCACGAACTCGGCTAGTCATCCGAGGCCGAAGCCTCCGGGCACCTGGTCTGTCAACTTGGCCGACAACTCTTCCGCCTCTTGGCAGGGCCCTTTAGCTGTTCATCTTGTCCACGAGGAACCATTCTGTTCCCTGAGCTGGGTTTTAAGTTCGCCGTCTCTGGTGTACTGTGTAGATATAGAGAGCCGAGGAGGCTTAGATGCCACTATACTGTCCAGTCGTGTTCACCTTCTTGTCTGGGGAAGCCTGGCAGCCCATCAATGGCATGGGACTCCCGGTATCCAGCCCATCTATCTCCGCCGCGCCCGATGGGCTCTCCCTGCCGGACCAACCCAATCTCGCTCCGCGGACGGCGCTTCGCAGACTCTTTGCCACGGACGCCAGAGTAGTAAAGCAGCCCATTCTGCCCTTTCGTCCCCCCTTTCCAAGACGGGTTGAACCGCTCCTCTGCCTCGTTTGCTCGGGTCGGCCTTGGGAAACGCACCATACACCACACTCGTTTGTTGTCGCGGGGGGAAGCATCACCGAACTTCAACGGACAGGAGTCGGCGGGCACGACCTATTTTTGATTTTCCGGAACGAAGAATTCAAACAATTCACACACCAGCCATTCCAGCTAGACAGCAAACATGTATAGCCGGACCGCCAATCTTTCGCCCTTGCCCACGAATCTACGCATGGGCATGAAGGCCGTCGTCTGCCTCGCGGGCCTCTCCATCGTCGCGTCCTTTTGTCTTCTCGTCTACCTCTCCGGACGTCTGGCCGCGTGGTACTTTCGGTCGAGCCCGGAGAACGCCCAGCGCATCGCCGAGCGCGCCAACACCGCGGGCTTGCCGCACGAGGTCAGCGCCCAGTACTTTGGCGGTCGACCGCGGAGGAAGACGAGGAGGACGCCGAACCAGGCTCTCGTTCTCGTTCTCAACGTCCTCACCGCCGACCTCTTGCAAGCCTGTGCCTTCTTCCTCGACATTGTGTGGCTGGTGGAGGACAGGATAACGGACCTGTCGCCGGCGTGCTGGGCTCAAGGGTGGTTCATAACCACCGGCGACCTGGCCTCGACGACCTTCATCGCCGCCATTGCGGTACACACCTACTTCACACTCGTGCGAGGTTGCAAGATCTCGAACCAGGTGTTTTACGGCTCCATTTCCTTCCTGTGGTTTTTTGTCCTTCTCATGTCCATCATGGGTGTCATCATCACGAACGACGGCGCCGATGTTGGAGGTTTCTACGTTCGCGATGTCACTTGGGTTAGACGGACTCTCCACCAAGATATGTTTGAGAAAGTCGTCGCTAACAAGCTTCAGTGTTGGATCAACGACGAGTACGGAAGTATGCGTATCGGCCTCCACTACGTGTGGATGCTCTTCTTCATCGTCATCGGCACAGTAGCCTACATCATGGTCTTCATCCACGTACACCAATTAACCAGGTCCCGACGACCCTCCCGACCCTCCAAGCATCATCCAGCAAAGTCAGTCGACGACGTCTCCGACGCCGGCGTCATCAGCCCGACAACAACCACGGCGCCGCCCTCGCCACGCACCGCGGCCGGCGAGGAGCTCAAATCCGAACTCCACAAGCGCATGCTGTTCCTGCTCTACCCCGTCATCTTCGTCCTCTGCACCGCGCCGCTCGCCCTCGGACGCATGATGGGCAGCGGCGGAATCAGGCTCTCGCCCGAGTACCTCTGCTTCGCCGGGGCCATGATCACCTCCAACGGCTGGCTCGACGTCCTCGTCTTCTCCACCACGCGCCGCACCATCCTCTTCGACGCCTCGCCCGACCAGCAGAACCTCGGTCTCGACACGTTCGGCCTCGCGCACATGGGCCAGCACTACGGCCACAGGGTGTGGATCAGCGGGGGGCCGCCGCCGCAGCCGCCGCCGGCGGCGGCGGCGGTACCCAGGATCCCCGAGCGGAAGCCCTCGGTGTTTCGCAGACCCTCTCGCAGACCGTCGCGGCAACGTAGGCGGGCGTCGGCCGCGAGCCGCGAGCGGAGCGATAGCCAGACGTCGTTGAACGGTGTCGACGTTGCTGGCTGCAAGGGGATTCAGATGGAGACGGTCACGCGTGTTTTTGTCGAGGTGGACAGGCCGTCGTCGCCGGGGGCCTCGTCTACGCACGGTGATCTTTTGTCGATGCCGTCTGTGGAGAGCGTCGGTCAGAGAGTGCTACAAAATACAGACTCTTATTTTTAATGGTAGTTGTTACGTAGAGAGAGGAGAAAAAACACAGTAATACATAGTCAACAAGTCATCTCAACGTTTGTCTCAGTGTGACTCGGCGCCAATGGCTGTGGCGTCGTAGCTTGGAACTTCAGCTCAAGACAGCAAGACTATATCAACTTTCAAAGCGGAGAGTCACTTGGTTGTCTGCAGGTTTCCCAAGTCTCCCTCGAGCAGAAACAGTAGAGAGTCACAGCAACGGTGATGGTCCCGCTCCGTCGAGTTCGAGCAGCCTACGACGACGATATCATCACCGTCTACCAGGCCCACAATGCAGAGATTGCAACCGCCGCTGTCGAGAAGCAGCGATTAAACGCATCGTCGGTGTTCAGACTTACCCGCATGACGTGGATCAAGTCCAGCTGGGCGTGGATGTTGTACCGATCCGGTTACTCGTACAAGGACCGTGGCCAAGAGCGCATACTCGCACTGAAGATGACGCACCAGGCCTTTGTCGAGCTCCTGTGAAAAGAGGTCTTGTCGCACGGAAATGTCGAAAGGGGACGGCCTGAAGGGAGGATTCAATGGGACCCGGAACGAGACGTGCGGCTGGAGAAGCTTGACTATCGGAGCATTCAGATCGGAGTACCCGCCGGTATTTGCCAGGATTGGGCGGAGAAGGGCATCGTCGAGATCGAGGACGTTACAGAGCGAGCCAGGGGTCTGAAGAGAGTTCTGGACGAGAGATCTGGCGTGACGGATGAAGACTTGAAGGACATGGGGTTGGTTCCCTGCGAGAGAGAGTTTGCTGTACCCGAAGACGTGAAGCAGATTCTTCGTATGGATGACTGAGTTGGTTTGAAATGGGGTAGAATCGAGGCCGCAACGGCTGGAGACTCTTTTTCTTCCCACATCTCTGGATCTCACAAAAAGGAGCAACAGTGACCAAAGTAGAAATACCCTCCGCGGCACAATAACGAACACTGAGTCGGAAAATGTGTGTGAAGATCGCCAGCCACCCCCGCAGGACCTGATTCATGGCCATCACGTCTTACGTCTCATTTGGCTAAAGTAGATTGTGGGCTTACCGTGTACGGATAGTCATGGCAATGATCTCCAGTAGCCATAGCTGGCCTATAATTAGGTATCAATTGACTCTTTTTTCTGAACAGTCTCTCGGTTGAAATTTGTTCAATGACCAATATCCAAGTGAAGCATGGGTCTTTTACATCCTACTACGCACGGATATGTACACCGCATATCGCCGTGAGCACATAATCTCATGGGTTCTGTGCTGCAAACCCGTCAAGGGCCTAGAAGCCCCGATTCCTACTGAAATTCTCGTAGGCGTGTTTCTCAACCCTCATGTTCCTTCGGAGAGCACGCCTCTTGTTACAGTCCGTCGAGGACGTTGGTCGTGCTATCGTCGCGGTTGTTAGGCCACACTAGATGAGCAACTTAGTTGAGAACCTTAAGCATCTAGGCGTTTATCGCTACTCACCACAGCCGGTCCGGGAGCCGTGTATTGACGCAGAGGAGGCCAAGGGATGTAGCCGGCGGAGGACTTGAGAAAAGAGTAGGGTTAAGGATCTGGCTGACACCTGTGATAAAACAGATCCCGGGTGGTTATAAAGAATAATTAATAGGCGTCCTGAGTGCCTCGATCGGTCCACTCACTGACGACCAGGCATAGCCTCTGCCAAGGTTCGTTTGATTTACGACTGGCTACAGGTAGAAGACCAGGAAGAATCATTCAATCACCTCTTCTCAGGATGGCAGATCTCGTCTCTCTTTTCGGTTTCGGCCGAATCGGTTGCTCCAATGCCTGTCTTGGCTCGCGAAGGTCAGGTGTGTAGTGGGCTATCGTAAACTAGGCTAGGGCTCGGCCTCATCACCTGATTTTGGGCACAACTATCTCGATTTTGCCAACTCAGTTCGAAGGAGTCAGTACAAGTGGAGGGCGAGTGTACCGAGAGCTTCTTTTCAAATTGGAGAATGTTGTCAGGTATTAAGGAAAACAAGTAGAGGTTTGATGTGCAAGTTATGAAGCTCTTATGTTACGAATGTGGTAAGATGAATCAGGAGTTGGGACGCTTCTGATATCGACAGCATTAGCCAACACAAGCATGCTTGAACCCTTGACGGTGAAGTGCTGTCGATAGCCAACCGGGATGACAGGGGATTACTTACCGCCAGCATTGAGTCTCACCATAACTCATAGGTGTTGGTGAGTGAGAGGCTGGCGACACGGCAGCCCGCCGAGAAGTCGAGTCGAAAGGTCATGCAAACTATGCCGAAACCGAGATCTTCACACCCGGATCTAATCGCACCGCTCTACGGTACGCTTGTGGCCTTGTAGAGTCGTTCATCACTATGCTCTAGAGCTACGACACATAGTCGAGGTTTGATGAGAGGGACTAGAGTTTCCCGTGACTATCCAGAACCACGCAGTCACTCTCCGAAGCTGCAACGAGCCAACGACTAGTACCCACGACGAACAGTACCAGCGCAAAAGAAGTCCTCATCCGGGCACATCCACAAGAAGTCTCACTTCCGGTACGGCTTTGAAACCCACAGTGTAAGCCTGTCTGACCAGGAGAGTAAGTGGCCTTGTGTGCTTCGTTCTAAGCTCTCAATTAAGCGCCTGCGGTAGACGCACGTCACTATCCTCAGCAGCGTATTTCAGTATCAAGACAAGTTCGATTGGAACCTAGAGTACCACGATGTACGTAACTCGTTCGATTTAGCCGTCGTCGACCACTTCTCGCTTATGACTAATGCGTCAGATGTCAGATGAGCTTGGCTTGCTTATAAGTGGCCTATCCTCGCCAACTCATCTACGGCCGGCGGATGTATGCCACGGATATATCACCTTAAGCGACCCTTATTACCCTCCATTCGTCATCATCCTTATACCACGTAGATAAAACAAACCCATGAGGGCCCGCCGTAAGACCGATACGACGAACCAGAGCACGCGCTGGCCCTTTGCCTGTAGACACATATGCCAGGTGGTCCAACTCACCAAGCCTTTTGTCTCACCAAAGTCGCAAGATGGCACGCAAAGGTAGCCGTAAAGTAAGGACCGGGTGCTTCACCTGCAAGTGAGTTGCGCTCCAGAACACAACCCCCATCCCCCTACTCTCGAGCAGGCCGTATCAGACGGCCTCTAACCTCTAACCTCTCGGCAACCAGAGTCCGAAAGGTCAAATGCGACGAGACCGAACCCGCCTGCGTGAGGTGCTCCGCCAGCGGTCGGAAGTGCGACGGCTACCCCGCCCCGCCCTCGACCGAGCTGCGGCCTTTCCTGCCAAAGTCCCCGAGCGAGTTCCCGGGCGCCATGAGCCAGGCCGAGAGCCGGGCCATCCAGTTCTTCTGCGAGATGGCCGGGCCGAACCTGCCGGGCGCCACGGACCCGTTCTTCTGGACGCACCTCGTCATGCAGTTCAGCCGCTTCGAGCCCGCCGTGAAGCACTCCGTCATCGCCATCAGCTCGCTGTACGAGGACGTCATCGTCGCCAGGGCGAGGGGCGAGAGCCATCTCCGGGGCCAGCGGTTGCGGGACAACAGCCTCGCGCTGGGCCACTACAACGCCGCCATCAAGCAGCTGCTCGTGATGAAGAACCAGGGCCTGGTGCTGCTGGTCTGTCTGCTGTTTGTGTGCGTCGAGCTGCTGCAGTCGAACCGCGACATGGCACTGCAGCACTGCGCTCACGGGACGGCGATCATGGGTTCTTCGGACGCCTTGTCGTATCACTGGGTGAAGCAGTGGGTGCTGCCGCTCTTCCGCCGGCTCAACGCGCTGAAGTACTTCTTTGGGGACGACAGGTCCGACCTGCCGGATCTCACGGTCTCGGAATACCCCATCCCGGCTCTGTTTTCCAACTTCAACGAGGCTGAGAGCAGGATTGACGACGTCTTCAACCAGGCCTTCCAGCTCGTTCGGCGCGGCGACGCGTACCGTGCGGGACATAAAAGACATCAAGATCCTCCCCCCGATTTGCTGAGGGAGCAGGACCGGATCCTTCATCTGCTGGATCTGTGGTACACCATGTTCGTGAACCTCGACGCGCGGTGCGTCGCAAAGGAGAGTGAGATCAAGGGTCCTGGCCGCTTGTTCGCGCTGACGAGGTATCGCACGAGCAAGATCTGGGCCAGCATGGCCTTTACGAAAACCGAAATGGGTTACGACAGTCAGCATGAAGACTTTCGCCTCATGGTGGAGGACATGTCCAGGGCCGCGGACGAGAGAATGCAGAGCGACGGCGACCGCAACAGGAACAACTTTGAGTTCGAGATGGGCCTCATTGCGCCCATCATGTTCATCGTGATGAAGTGTCGGTATCTGGGCCTCAGGACAGAGGCGCTGAGATGCCTCGCCGTTCTTGCGGCTCCGCGAGAGGCGCTCTGGGAAAGGGATGGGATGTACTCGCTGGCCCGGCGCATCATTGAGATTGAGCACGGCGTGGGATTGGATGGGACGGGGCAGATCCCACCCGGAGTCGAACCAGCCTGTCCCGGACTCCCCCCGGAAGACATGCGCGTGGCACACTTTGTCACAGAGATATCGGAGGCGTCGGGGCAGGACTTTTACGGACACGAGGTTCGGGGCAGAAAGGCGGTGTTTGTCATGCGGGCGAGTGACGACACAGTCCGTCTGCGCCCGGATGTTCTGCCAGACTACCCGGTCGCGCTGTCGGCGTGGAGCGCCAAGTGCGCGCACGAGACGGTCTTGTCTGGTGCGGATGTGGAAGAGTACGAGCGGAGTGTGTCGTCACATGCCTGGATAAAGGGCTGGAGCCTCAAGTCCAGGCATCCAGGCATGGCATGTAGATAACGAAGTGATGAGATATTAGTCTTTGGGTTCTTTGACGTATCTGGTCCACACATCTGGCATCGTGATGTTGATCTAGTGGCAAAGCTTGCCTTTCGTGATAGAAACAACCCGGTTAGCAGCGTCTCGCTTTCTGCGGAACCCAACCGGTCCTGACACACGAAAGAATTGATATTAGAGGAGACTGGGCACACGCGTGTATAGCAGCGGAATATATGATCCTACAGGCACTGGAACCGGGTAGTGGTCTCCGAGTGGGTCACAGCACGAATCCGGACATGACCCGGTGTTTTGTGGACTATATGCCGAGAGTGGGGCCGCATATGCGGGGCTTAGTACCCGTAAGTCCGGGCTCAGGATACTGGGGATAAGGGCAGCTTCGTTTGTCATTCGTTCTTTACTGCTTCGCATCTTGTCAAATCGCATGCATGCGGGTTGTCACGAGTCGCACAGTACAGCGAACTGTTGCTCTGTGAGCAGATCAGTTCCTCCGCGGAGAAAGACAAACCCACCTTGTCATGCCTGAAGGTCTACCGAGCTGACTTGACTCGGACTACCGCATAACATGAGGAGAGACGAGAGACTGGGCATCTCGCTCGCTCTATGGCTCTTCTCCGTCCCTGTGAAATCGCCAGAATCCCCGACGTCAAGCCATTCTACCGTTTATCAGCCTTGAAGCGCCAGATCCAGGATGCGTAGCCGCCAGAAAAAGTTTCACGTTGCGGCCATTTTTACCCAGTCGGGTCAGACTTGGCGCGTCAAGTAGCTAAAATCCTCGCAGAAATACGGTGCTTCTCCCCCTTCAGAGCAAGTGTCCCAGGATGAACTGTGCAACGACGAGACGACCCTTTCGCCGATGGCGGCGGCGAGCCGCTGCAAGAACAAACTCACCGCCTCACCGCCATTGGCTGCATATGTCCGAGTTAGTCGCTGCATGTGCCCGAAGCCATGGCTGGCTGCAAGCTTGCAACCCTACGGCACGCCTGCGATAGACCCAGTGCAGGATGCCGAGCTGGCTGTTCGACCCTGTATTTCCATGAGATTTGGACTTCCAATCAGCCAGCGCATGGCTGAATGCCGTGTGGGTCATGTCAGCAAGTTGCAGGAAGCGGTGGACCATGTTGGGCTTCTTAGTTTGGACCGCAGAGCGTCGTATCTTCTTCGTGATTCCTCCATTGGGCTTTGGGCAATCAGCTCCAGAGCGAAGTGAACGTGATCAGCATGGGATCAGTGAAAATGACCGATGACGTCGAGCAGGGGACACCTGGGATGAGTAGTTCGGGCTCGTTAAAAATTGGTTTCTTAGGTCGGCCCAGTGCAGTTAGTATTTCGTGTCGCCGTCTTCGCTGTCAACTGAGTCATGGCGATAATCCTGTGTCTTAAGTCCGTGTCGTGCGGATGCGAGCGCCAACACGACTGTGCAGAGGATTAGAGGATTGCCACCACGCCAAGGTCGGTCGAGTCGGGATGCTGGCCGAGAAGCTGCGCCCCCCACACCCAGATAATCAACTAATGGGATGGAGAAGAGGAATATGGATTCCGCTGCTATGCCTCTAACCAGAAACGAAGACCATGGTTGACTGGAAGCACGAGCAGCGCTTGTCTCTTTGCGGATTAATAATGCCATCTATCCCACAATGTCTCGCACGCACATGTGCCTGACGCTCAACCTCCGGCAAGCACAGGCTAAACATATGTCATCATGGTATCTTACATGGCTAGATAGCACACGTCGTGGGGACATGATCTACCCCCGAGATAAGGGTCCCTGATGGGTCTCTCTGCATGTCATCCATGTCTGTTTGGCCAGAACCTCTTCCGCGGAGTTTGGAAACCGAGTTTTGCTTTCTAAGACTCTCCACAACTGATGGCATTCAACCCAATGTCCCACCAGTCTGTCATTGTGTCTGTCACCACATGCTTCACAGCAGATTCGGGTCCAAGGGAATTCATGTTCCTCCAGACGGCGGCCCGCCTTCAGATGACAAATTGAACCCTTGGAAGCCCGCGCGTATGAAGACACATAGTAGGTGCAATCCACACTACCGACAACGGCGCCATATTGCGTACATGGACTGTAGTGATTAGTGCGGAGGGGGTGCGAAGCAAGGTTAGCTCTCGCGTCTTCTCATAATACTTTAGACCTGGCCACCTCGACGTGGCGGCTGCTGCTTCTAGCTCAGCGTTGAGCTTTCCTACGTCCATGACCAGTTTTCTGTTACTGCAAGCCGTCGCTTCCTTGTATTTGATAGCTGAGATTGGTGATCCTTCGTTCCTGCTGTTCGCCTTGAAGATTCGAGAAGCACTGCACGCACCAAAGACGGCCGAAAATCATAGACTCGTCAGCTTGCGGAGATACCCATCCTTGTTTGACGTTAGACTTTCCATAGGACAACGAAAACCATGGCTCGACGTTCGACGCCGCAGGAAGACGGCCGGTGGGGAGAAAACGCAGCCGGCGATATCTCCGTGAACGCAGCACTGGAGGAGTTCCACGGCCTCGAGAAGGAGCTCTCGACCATCCAACGACGACACTCGACGGCAAACTACCCACCGAAACGCGAACCCAGCAGTCGTCGCGGCGATGCGGCCGGTGGCGGTGGCGGCGGTGAGAGCGACTCGACCATAACCCCCAGCATATCCGGCCAAGGTTCCTTCGACCTGCCCGATTTCCTGCGGCGCGGCATCATGGACGGCCGCACGCCGAGCGGGGAGCCGGCCAAGAGGCTGGGCGTGTCGTTCCGGAACCTCACCGTCAAGGGCGTCGAGTCGTCGACGAAGCAGGTCGTGACGTTCCCGCGAGATGTGCTCAACGCCTTTGGTCCGGACTTTTACCACTTCGTGACCGGTTTCGTTCCGAAGCTCAAGTTTCGCAAGGAGCCGACGGTCGACCTGGTCAGGAACATGACGGGTACGGTGCGCCACGGCGAGATCATGCTGGTTCTGGGACGGCCCGGGTCGGGGTGCTCGACGTTCTTGAAGGCCATTGCGAACCACCGCGACGAGTACGCCGGTGTCGAGGGCGAGGTGTTTTACGGCGCCATTCCTGCCGAGGACCAGCAGAGGTTGTACCGCGGCGAGGTGGTGTATTGCGAGGAGGACGATCGCCACTTTCCATCCCTCACGGTTTGGCAGACGCTTTGGTTTGCGCTGAAGAACAAGACGCGGAAGAGGGAGCAGTGGACGATTCCCATCATCCTGGACTCGCTCTTGCAGATGTTTGGTATCGATCATACGAAGAACACCCTGGTTGGGGATGAGCACACTCGCGGTGAGTTGCCTGAAGGTGGTAGATTCGGAAGACGATGCTGATGCGCATGGTGGATCAGGTGTTTCTGGTGGCGAGCGGAAGCGCGTGAGTCTGGCCGAGACGCTGACGACGAGAGCCTCCGTCGTCTGCTGGGACAACTCGACTCGCGGTCTCGACGCGAGCACTGCTCTCAGCTTTGCCAAGTCTCTCCGCGTCTACACCGATGTCAGCGGCCGCACGACTTTGGTCACGCTGTACCAGGCGGGAGAGTCCATCTACGAGCTGATGGACAAGGTCCTGGTGATGGACGACGGACGCATGCTGTTTCAAGGTCCAGCTCGCGAGGCGAAGAAGTACTTTGAGGACCTGGGATACCGGTGCCATCCAAGACAGTGAGTTTGAGAGAGACCTGTCGACTGATATGGCTCCGCTGATTTCGATGTCTTGCAGGACAACTGCCGACTTCCTCACTTCCATCGCCGACAAGAATGCTCGAAACCTCCAGCCCGGTCGAGAGGAGACGGCACCCAAGACGCCTGAAGAGTTGGAGCGAGCGTTCCGTGAGAGCGAGCATTACCAGCGCCTGCTCAGGAACGTCGACGCGTACGAGAGGGACAGCAAGCCAGCCGACACCGAGAAGCACCGAGTGTTTGAGGCGACAGTCAAAGACGGTGAGTGATGGCCTCTCTGGTTCATGTACAGCACCATACTGATGTGATGCCCTCCAGCCAAAAGCAAAACCGTCATCGGCAATTCAGTTTACACGGTTTCATTCCTCAAGCAGGTCGCGGCCTGCATCAAGCGACAAGCCTGGCTTCTTTGGGGCGACCGCAAGTCATTTTACACCAAGATTGCCATCATCATCTCCAACAGTCTCATCGTCGCGTCGCTCTTCTACGGCATCGGACAGGATACGTCGTCAGTCTTCGCTCGCGGGGGCATCGTCTTCTTCTCCATCGCCTTCATCGGCTGGCTCCAGTTCGCCGAGCTCCTCCCTGCGGTTTCGGGGCGCACGACGATCGAAAGGCAGCGCGTCTTTGCATTCTACAGGCCTTCGGCTGTGGTCATTGCAAGGATGCTTCTCGACTTTCCTCTCATCCTCATCATGACGATTCTCTTCTGCGTGCCGACCTACTTCCTGGCTCAGTTCGACATGGTCGCGTCCAAGTTTTGGATCTACACGTTGATGGTGTACACGGCGACGTTTTGCCTCACGACCATGTACCGCATGTTTGCTTCTCTGTCGTCCACCGTCGACGATGCGGTGCGGTTCGTGGGTGTTGGTAAGTTCAACTTCGCCTTCTTCATGCGGCAGAGGAAAGATGAGCTAACATGGTGTGATGGTTTCCAGTGCTCAACATCATGTTCATCTTGACGGGCTACGTGATCCCCAAGCCGGCACTTCTCAGAGACTCCATCTGGTTTGGCTGGATTTACTACGTCAACCCCGTCGCATACGGATTCGAGGCCCTTCAAGCAAATGAGTTCTTCGGACGAGAGATGGCATGCAGCGAGTCTCAGCTGGTCCCCCGAGGCCCTGGATCCGATCCCAACTACCAGGGATGCAGTCTTCCCGGTTCGACGCTTGGGAGCAAGTTTGTCAGTGGACCAGCCTATCTGAAGGCTTCCTATGACTAGTGAGTATCCTAGACGTGTTCATCGGACCGTCGGCTAACCCTTCCCAGCTCGAGGGCCAACCTGTGGCGCAACTTTGCCATCATGATCGCCTTCACCGTCTTCTACCTCGGAGTCACCGTCGTCGCAGTCGATGTGATTCGATTCAAGGGCTCCGGGGCCCAGTCGTTGATCTTTGCGAAGCCCCGCCAGACGGACTCGAAAGACTGCGAGGACAAGGACCACTCCGAAGAGGCTTTCGAGCCCATCGGCGACGGCCAGAGCATCTTCACCTTCAAGAACATCAACTACACCGTCCCCTACGGCAACGGCCAACGAAAACTCCTCAACGGTGTCTGCGGATACGCGAAACCTGGCAAGATGATTGCGCTGATGGGCAGCTCAGGCGCTGGAAAGACGACTCTGCTCAACACGATTGCACAGCGACAGAAGATTGGCGTGGTGTCGGGCGAGATGCTCATCAACGGCGCCAGTCTGGGGACGGAGTTCCAACGTGGTACTGGTTTCTGCGAGCAGAGGGATATCCACGAAGGAACGGCCACGATCCGAGAGGCCCTCGAGTTTTCGGCTCTTCTGAGACAAGAGAGATGGATAGCCCGGGCAGAGAAGATTGCCTACGTGGACAGGATCATCCATCTGCTGGAGCTCAGCGACCTCCAGCATGCGCTCATCTCCTCTCTGGCTGTCGAGCAGAGGAAGAGGGTGACGATTGGAGTTGAGCTTGCGGCGAAACCGAGCCTCTTGCTCTTCCTGGACGAGCCGACGAGCGGTTTGGACAGCCAGTCGGCTTACTCGATCGTCCGCTTTCTTCGGAAGCTGTGCGATGCTGGCCAAGCCATCATTTGCACCATCCACCAACCTTCATCCGACCTCATTGAGCAGTTTGACATGATCCTAGCCCTCAACCGCGGCGGCAACACCTTTTACTTTGGACCGGTTGGCGAGAACGGTTCTGTCGTCGTCGACTACTTTTCCCAGCGAGGCTTTCCTTGCCCTTCCAGTCGTAACGTGGCCGAGTTCATCCTGGAAACCGCTTCGACGCCGTCCAACAGGGACGGTAAGCGTATCGACTGGAACCAGGAATGGCTCAACTCGGAAGAGCACAAGGCCATCGTTGCTGAGATTGACCAGATCACGGCTGAGAAGCGCGGGCCGACGATATCGTCGTCGTCGGCTCCCACCGAGTTTGCGGCGTCGACAGCGTATCAGTGCTACTTGCTCACCAAGCGCATGTTTGTCCAGCACTGGAGAGAGCCTTCGTACATGTACAGCAGGTTCTTTGTGCACGTAGTCCTGGGCGTCTTCACCGGTTTCGTGAGTCGCTCGCCCGTGGCCAGCTCTCTGCTCAAAAACACGCAGCTAACACATGGCAGTCCTTCTGGATGCTTGGCAACGACATCGCTGCCTTGCAGAACAAGATGTTCTCGGCCATTGTCTACATCTTCTTCATCCCACCTACCGTGGTCAACTCAGTGGTACGTTTTCTCTCCCCCGATGGCCTTGACTCGAGGACTAAGTCCCGACAGGTTCTGAAATTCTTCCAAAACCGAGACCTCTGGGAAGATCGCGAGCTGCCGAGTCGCACCTACGGCTGGGTCGCCTTCTGCACCGCCAATGTGCTCTGCGAGATCCCCATGGCTGTTGTCACAGGCACCATCTACTGGGCGCTCTGGTACTTCCCGGTCGGCCTCCCCACGACAGCATCCATCTCGGGATACACGTACCTCATGGTCGTTTTCTGGTCGCTGTTCATGTCGAGCTGGGGTCAGTGGATTTCCGCCTTTGGGCCATCGTACTCGACCATCTCTAACGTGAGTGAACACCCAAAAGCTGCATTGCCTTGAGAGCTCGCTGACTTGGTGCACGCCACAGGTCCTGCCCTTCTTCTTCGTCATGGTATGCATCTTCAACGGCATCCTCGTCCCATACGTGTCGATGCCCGTGTTTTGGAGATTTTGGATTTATTTCGCCAATCCGACGACGTGGTTCTCCCGCGGCGTCTTGTCGGCCATCTTGCCACCTTCGTCGGTGCAGTGCAGCGACGCCGAGCTCGCGCGCTTCAACCCGCCACCGGGATCGACGTGTGGCGAGTACGCGGACAGGTTCGTCAGGGAGGTCGCCGGGACAGGCTATCTCGAGAACCCGAATGCGACATCGAACTGCGGGTATTGCCAGTACAGCAACGGAGCGGAGTACATGCAGAGGCTGAACGTGTACACCACCGACAAGTGGCCGGCTTTCGGCATCATGGTTGCCTTTGCGGTGGTTAACTGGGCGATGGTGTACTTTTTCGTGTACACTGTAAGAATTCGCGGCTGGAGCTTTGGGATTTCTTCGTTGTGGAAGATGGGTGCGAGGGTAGGGGTGAAGATTAGGGGTGGACGTGGACGTGGACGGGAGACGGACGAGGAGGCATGAGTGATGGTGGTGATTTAAGGTGATGACTAAGCACTGAACAAGGGTACATAGTACGTCGCAGTGAGACGACTACCAACGAATTCACCGAGCGGGGCTCAGCCCCGTTACTCCCCTTGGTGTAGTTGGTTCATCACGTTCGACTGTAATGGTTCATCCACTGTCATCGAAAGGTCTCTAGTTCGATTCTGGAAGGGGAGATCATCTTTTTGACTTTTTCGACTACTGACGCACCCACAACCAGTCGACTTACTCGGACGATATGGGTGGTACGCTATGTTTTTTTTATTTCTTCTTCCTTATTTCGGTCAGATGACTTCACGCTGCCAGGTTATTGCGCAGTAGCTACCTAGTTCCGCCCGCTATTCTTGACGTGCCACCTCACCAAATTGCCTCCGTAGATGGTCGATAACATGTCGCGCCCAGCAACCCATGATATCGCCTGCCCTTCCGACCCCGTCTGACAATTGCATCCACTCCAGTATGATGGAAGGCTACTCGCAATCCTCGCTCGCAACAATGTCAATCTCGTTGGGTGGTATCTCGATGGCGCATCTCCCGTGGGCGTTGCACGTGCCCTTCTGCTGCAGGTTCGCAACCGATCCCGTGCAAGGTTGTCCCTCTTTGCCGCTGGCTTGGCTTTCGAGACTGCCTTCACTGCTTCCAGCCGAAGGGGCTTGGCTTGCCTGTCAGTGTTTGAAGGCGTGTAGTCCACAGTTGTCATGGGAATAACCTACCAGCAAGCGCTTGGCCCGTGAGGACCACGGCAAAGATGAGGGACAGCTTGGAAAAGTGCATGTTTGATCACTAAGAGGTCAATCTTAAGGCAGCCTGTACTTGGAGAAATTATGCAAGGTGTTTTTGATGAAGTGAAAAGAGAACAGTCCAGCTGAGGTCTACAGAATGAGCTTGGTTTGGAGTTGACAGCAATCGAAAGCTGCGGCTGCTGTCGTCTTTTATCATGGGAATGATGGGATGACAGCCGCTGTCAAGCATGAAATGTTTGGGATGCTTGTTTGTGAATGCGACTTGCCACAGGGCCATCGTGCTGGTAGTCATGCCTTGTGATAGGGGTCTGCTTCAACGCCGCGTCGGGTAGGTTTGGCCGGGACTGTTCCGAGTCCGAACGCTCGGTTTCGGTTCGTCGAAAAAGAAGCAGGGTTGTCCAATGGAACATGCTCAGGGCTGTTTGAAGGCCTTCCCTTAACATGATTGGAGTTTATGTCCTGCACTAGGAACCATGAGCTTATCTGTTTTGCGCTCATGGTCTTCGGTGATTGACGACTGTGGTATCCCAGGAGAGCTGAAGGCCATCAATTCTCCGGGGCTGTTCTCGTGAGCGCTAGCCTTTCACAATAGATCATGCACCTGCGAGGATTACGCATGCGCATGATCACTTTGGCGGTTGAAGCTCGACATGCTGGCTCATCAAACGCCCTTGAGGCCGACAAGATAGCTGGACGAGTCTACCTTGTCCAAAGCCCTCAAACCCGCGACAGGTATACATGAAACTTTGTCGTACATGTCGGCCGCTGGCCTTCTTGTTCGCTTCTTCAGGGCTCATTCGGGATTCTCGATCCGGGGTAGGACACGCGCGTACACAGATGGCATGAGGAGGCGATATGTTCCCCTTTCTGGGAATGGGTACGGATCCTGTATCGGAAAAGACTTCGCACAACAACCTGGAGATCATACAAACTTCGGGGCAGCGTCAACACTTGCTATGTTGATGTTCTGTGTCATACGGTAGCGTGAAAACTTACAGTCTCTCATAGGACGAGCACTACAGAACATCTATGAACGTGAAAACATGGAAGCAGTGCATGCACAATGAGTACTTCCAACACTCAGGTTATTGGCTGGCATGCCTTTTGCAAACAGAAACCCTGCGTCTTAGGCCCTACCGGAACATAGACACGTACCAGAGTAGCGGGATTCCCGTAACCATTGTGAAGAGCGTGGGCACTTGGGTCAAGTTGCTTCCTTGCTGATACACAGAATGTAGGACCTTGACGGTAGGGCAAGACGCCGATCATGAGTTTTGTCTGTAGGCAAGGGGCACCGTGACGCGGTTTCTCTCGTACGTACCTACGCTACCGCATGCTGTATGTAATTTGGACCTTGGTCACCAGTCAAGCATCGTGGGGAAGCCAGTAGGAACTGGCAGTTTTCCACATGGCAAACACAAGCCACAACTACATGCCAGAAGCTGTATCCTTGGTCTAATATCGCCGTATATACCCAGTAGAGTGTGTAGCAATTCGACAGCTTGTTCAAGGCGACGCAGTATTGGTCCGGATGATTCCGACTCGTTACGGCTATTATCACTTGATCATGTTCGATACTCGGCGAGGCCGGGGCCTGGGCAGTCAATACTGATGTAAAATTGATGAGCAATAATCAACCAAGGCAGAGCTTACCAAAACTTCCCCTGAAAAGTCACATTCCCAGGCCACTCACTACGTACGTTGTTTAGGAGGTAAAGGGTTGGTCGTATACTGATTCCTTACTACATAAGTCTCCAAATCTCCTACCTTGTCGGTAAAGAACTTCTTAGAAGACAGTAGGTGCAAGTCTCTCGGCCAGTCCGTTGGTTGGTGTGAGAAATAAGTGGCGGGCAAGCAATCTCCATGTAGAGGTTGTTTAGTTGTACAAACGCCAGAGTCTCAAGTCAGTACCATCTGCTACCGAATCGAGAACTAAAGTCAGAAACGGTCACCCAAAGTGGCCGCTTCGATTTGATTGCGTCATACGGTGTGCATACCTTCCCAATTTATATGCTCCGTTGCATCTAGCCTCGACTCGGAATGCTTCTGCCAGTGATGGCAAATGACTCTTGGTTGTATTTGCCAGAAGTTTCAACAAGCCTCATGTCTCCAGACCTGAAGTCAAGCCTCCCTGCACATCCCTGTTTTTGCTACCTACGGCGGGAGACTTTGATGTCTTGCTAATGTGTTTTCCAACGTCAGGGCTAGACTGGAAGCAGTCCATGCACGTCAGGACTCAGCGAGTCTGAAGCCCGAGGTTCATTACAAGTACCCCAGTTGTAGCTCACTATAATTGTGTTGTCCATGGAAACACGTGCCGCCTTCCAGGCTCCAGCCACAGCCGTAACCTAAAGCCATCTCCGCATTGTCCGGGTAGTCTCACTCTCTGGCTCAATGGGAGAGATAGCAAAAGCTCCGGCAACGTCACCGAGGAACTCACCTCGGCCAAAGTCTTGTCTCCCAGCATGGTTTGGAGAAGCTCTATGGCTGGACTCCGAAGGTAGTATGGATGCCACGAGGCTCGACCAATGGGTTGTAAGCCAGGGGGGCTTCCGAATTGACTTTCTATCTTCTTCTCGCAAGCGCCAGCACACTTGGGCAGTAGCATTGGTACTCCCGTCGCCGTGGTCGTCTCCGAGGCGCTCCTCTTCGGCGTCTGATGCCCTGGGCCATCCTCTCAGTCTAAGAAGCGCTTGGCATATTGCGATGATGGTGGAGCCTCGGGTACGCGAGGGAGTGTTTAGAATGTCCTAACAGATCACCGTTATATGGCGCTACATCTTGGGCTGAGACCAACTGCGGTGGCTTTTCTTGGAAAGTATCCCATCCCATGCCCAGCTGAGCAAGAGCTCGGTTCGTCCAAGCAATTGTAGAAGGTGAACAATGACGTCGGAACGGTCCCGGTTGCAGAGGGCGACGAAATGGTCCTTGTTGCCCCTGAGTGGCCTGAGAATCGCCGAGTGCTCCGTACCCTGCAGCCTGAAAATTGTACTTGATTTTGTGGTTTAATTTGGTCTCTCTAAAGGCCCAAGATCCGGTCCGAACGCTGAATGAGGTTCATGGTGAACTTCGGTCAGTAATTCAGGTGGTCCCAATGCCACGTTGAAGCTGAAATCGCATTCGTCGAGTGAAAATATAGGAATTCCCTTGACAGCCAAAGCTCCGTTGCGATGGAAGCGAACAGACCTGGCCCAGTGACCGACAGTGTCGATCAAGAGGGATTTCTTCTCCTCGGTATTCCACAAACTCGTCGACGTCCAGTCAACCGCCCAACCAGGTCGATCACTAAAAGAAGCTGGATCTACCAGGGCAAGAATACCCCAGAGGTCCCGCTGCATCGCGTATGCCGTGATGCCAGCGAGGATCTGGCCCATGCCAAGGTCGCAGTCGGCAGCAAAGCCAGCTTGCTCCGTCCCAACAAGAAGGCCCAGGAGTCCGGGTACCTCGTCTCTGCGATCCGAGGCCAGACAAGCCGAGCTGTTGGATCACTCATGTCCAGACTCCAAGAAAAGTACGGCAGCGCAGTGGAGTCGGCTTCCAGATCCAAAGCATTGTGATCGTTTTCGTACAGCCATGTCGGGGGCTTTTGGGATCGGGATCGTTGGGATCCTCGCCAAGGTAGATTCGCATTCAGTGTTGAAGGTAGCATCGTCGCGCATCGTTGCTAGACACGGAATGAGTCCGCAAGAGACACATACACTTGCAGAGGTGATATCACCGACTGCAGGGGTCAAGTCGGAATATGTTGAAAGAACATCGAGGGATATACACGGTGCAGCTTCATGTTCCCCTCAATGCTGCAGATCAGGCTGGGTGCCTCAGCCAATCCAGCCTCAACACGAGTCCGCGAATCGCGGGTCATGATGCTGATCTTGGTAAAAACAAGACGAATGATTACCTACGATACGCGGTGAGCTTACGCAGGCGTGGCAAGGGATCTTTCCAAGGCGCTGCAATGGCTGAGTGGCCCCCTTGAGTGATACCAATAAGCAAATAACAAATCGGAAATAGCACGCTTGTGTTCTCGGTCTCGCTAGATACGGGCCATCACAAAGTCCAAACTACCATTTCAATACTAGGATGTCAGGCGAGTGCCCTTGAGCAAACACCCAACACCGCGATTCAGTCTCGTCGACTCAGAGATCTTTCTTCAAATCATGCTCCTGTATCACCCATTGTCAGCAACCTGCAATCAAAACACTTGGCCGTCCGTGACATACCGGCTTGTGGCTCGTCTCGTAGTCAATGTGGACGTAGGCTCTCTCCACGCCTGGCAGCCTCTCGATCTTGGTCTGCAGGGCCTCGGCCACGTCGTGGGCAATCTCGAGTCTCTCATGGCGGTCCATGACGATGTCAATCTCCACAATGTACCGCGGGCCGCTGTGGTACGCGCGAACCGTGTCGATCTGCTTGACGTCGGGAGAATGGGTCATTGCTGTACTTCCGGTCAACAACAACCACCCCCCTTGTTGGAACGAACCTGGGCAGACGTACCGATGTAGGTGATGAGCTGCAAGAACTCGGGCTCGGCAGAGACGCCAATCAGCAGCTGGAACTCCTCGTACGCCGTCCTCAGCCACAAGCTGGCAATCAGGAACGATAGGATGATGGCGCCCATGGGGTCGATCCACCACCTGATTTTGCTGCCCGCGGAGAAGGTGAAGATTCCGAAGCCGTTGATGAAGAGGTCGTTGCGGTGGTCGCGCCAGAGAATCTCCACCTGGGAGTAGATGTGCTTGATGGACCAGCCTGTCTACCCGTCAGCTTTCCTGAAGAATCTCGCGAGTCCTCAACCCCAGCACGAATCGACTCACAGTAAAGCCAGAGACAAAACTTGGTACCAAAGGCAATCGCAACGGCAATCACACTCGCCAGGTTAAACTTGTTCGTCTCCTCCTCAGACCCCGCCGCCAGGTCGCGTGCCGACATGACGATCAACACCAACGAAACCTGTCCATCCCCCCATCGTCAGTAAGCACTTTCTTCACTACATTCCCAGCCGAAACAAACCCATAGTAAAAGGCAAGCAACCTACCGAGAACATGATGAAGGAAAACACAATATTCCCCGCCGTGCTGATGCGCGCCCTGCCCGACGGGTACCTCCTCGTGTCAACCTTCTTCACCGCGCGGTGCGAGAGCATCAGCATGGCGCCCGAGAGCGGGTCAAACACCGAGTCCGCCATGGTCGTGAACAGCGACAGCGAGCCGCTCGAGATGGCCGCGTACAGCTGCAGCGCCGAGAGCACGACGTTGGCCGCGAGGCTGCCCTTGACGGCGATCTGGTACTTTAGGTTGCTGTCGCCCTGCGCCTCCTTGGCCTCGCGCTCGTGGTCGTCGACGGACTTTAGCAGCGAGCGGATGCGGCCGTTTTGCGCGCGGTAGAACTCCTGCAGGCGCGCGTCCTTGGCGCCGCCGCGCGTGAAGTTGTGGTGGATGCGCTTCCGCGCGCTGTTCTGCGCCGGGCGCGAGGAGGAGGAGGAGGACGACGACGTGAGGTTGCCAATGTCCATCTCGGACTTGATGTGCGTCGTGAGGTTGTACGGATCGTTGAGCTCCGAGGAGGAGAAGGAGCGGGATTCGGGATCTGCTGGGAGTGCCGAGAGATCGATCCCCGTGCTGGGGGCTTTGGAAGCCATGGCAGACGAGGATGGATTAGGATATTGGGGGATTCGACGATGTGAACGGCAAGTGTATGAAATTGTTGAAGTTGACGATGATGGTGGCGAAGGGAAAGTCGACGCGAACTGAACCAAGTGAAGGGGCAGGTCGAGTCGAATGCAAAAGAAGTGTTGGCAGGATTTGACGAAAGACCTGGGAAGACCTGGGAAGACCTGGGAGTGAGGGATATTTGACACGAGGGGACGCCAAGCCATCCCTATCCCTGTCTCTTCGTCTGTCTGGTCTGTGTAGAAGATCACTTTCTATTGGGACATTCGCGTAGTACTTCCTCTTCTCCCGAGTCCCTAGTCCGGTTTTGGTGACCGATGAGATCGCCCAGTGGAGAGGGTGAGATTGGCTCAGCTACCTTATTAACCAAAAGGCTTCTTACGCCGCGAGTTGCCGTCGTCTTGCTGCTGCCAAGCATGCTGTCGAGTGAGAGGAGGAATCATCGTGAGTCGGGGCTGTGCTGTCAAAATAGTCCTTGTTCGTCTTTGCGGAGCGGTTGGACAGAGAAGAGCCAGCCAGTGAGGAGAGGCAACATCGTTTTCGCGATGTCCGTCATCTCTCGTTCCCAGCTCCAAAGTGGACAATCGCTGACGTTGATCATGTTTGCCCACACCCATCTCCAACCTGTCATCTCCGAACGAGGCTGGGGTGAGCTTCTGACGCGTTCACATCCCAGTTCTCGACTTTGGTTCGTACCGACCGTTTCGTAAAGTCTGATAGCCTGTTGTATAAACTTGCTAAAAACGATAGATGAAGAAACTTATTCCACAGCAAGTAACCCGCCTGCCGTCCAGTCCACCCAGTCCAGTCCAGTCCAATCCGGATCCATTGCCTAGCCAACCCGCATGCCTCTACGCCAAGCCAGAAATCGAAAAGTAAAGGCCTTTTCTCGTGCCTCATGCATAATCATGCGACCCGCTGTCCCTCACCAACCCTAGTACCAAACCCGCCGAGATGCCCATGTCCGTATTTCATCTTGTTATATACTGGTTTTTCATGTTCGTGAGACTTACTTCAATGAAGCGTGCCCGTTGCTTCTGTGCGCGCTCGTGGCGACGAGCATCTGCTTGAACTTGGGGCCCAGTGCTTCAATGACAGGCGCCATGTCTGGCGCAGGTGGCACGGATGACAGCGTCATCGACCGCATCTTGGAGATGGCCTCGCCCACGTCGCCGCTCGACGTGGAGCCTCGCTTGCCCTGACTATTCGCCTCCTGAAGGTTCTTGCCGCGCCTAACGGGACCGCTCGGAGTCGCGGGTGTGATGTACGTCTCGTCCAGCATTGACTGCCACCTGATGAGGTAGACGCCGGGTCCGGACATGGTTGACGAGCCGCCGTCGAGTATCGTTTGCATGCGAGCGTGAGACAGGCGGTCGAGCTCGCCAAGGTATGCCGCGTGGTCGTCGATGATGGGAATGAGCTTCGCTTCCGTCTCCTCTGGGATCTGGCTAAACAGGCCACCAAGCTTCGTCTCGATGCTCTCGCCATTCCTCTTCTTGTGGAATGCCACCAGCGAGTCCTTTGCCCACTTCCTGAACTGGTCCATGACCTCGGGACAGTTCTTGCCGACGGCGTGTAGCCATTTGTACAGTAAATGTCTATTGTTCTTCAGCAGCAGGACGTAGTCCTCGACTGTAGGCAGAGACTCTGCGTCGTCTTTGGACTTGGTCTTCTTGGGCTTGCTGGTCGCGATGAGCTGGTCGAGGAAGAACTGGTAGTCCTTCACGTGGTCCGACAAATCCACCTTGTTATGAACCGCGCGGATGATGGGGTCCATGCCGGCGACAGCGTCACGGATCGCCTGGGTCAGCAAATCGGGCGTCTGCTTGCACAGGACGCTGATGATCTCTTCCCGGTCACGGATGGCAAGCAGTGCGGCGTAGTAGTCCAGGCATTGCTGATGTTCGTTTTCGCGCAGGTCCTCCAGCAAGACGGGGTTGGCTGCCTTGAGAATGACGGCTATGACAGACTTGGACTCGCGCACACTCTTGTCGCGGATGGCGTCCCGGACGTTCTTGGGGGCCTGGGTGTGAGCTCTAATGGCTTCGAGGGCACCTTTGCTGGGGCCATCCTTGGCCTTGGCGATTTTGTCGATGGTCTTTTTGAAGTCGGCGCAGTCCCAGCCGAGGATGACGGTGATGATCCTACGGAATAGTCAGCGTGCGAGGTCAAAGTCGAGGTCAGGCAGGACTGAGTTCGCCTACTTTTGCAGCAAGTTTTGGCCGTCTGCGGCGTTGGAGGTCAAGCCGAACCAGTTCGAGACGGAACCGACACTGATCTTGGCCAAGAATATCTTCATCATTCCGGCAATCATGGTCGCAGCGTTTCCGATACGGAGCGTCTGCCTCACCATGGCGTACGGGACCATCTTATGCACGTTGTCCATGAGCTTGACAAGGTACTGGCCCTCGGGGGAGACGATGAGGACTTGGTGGCACAGAGTTGCCAAGCTGCGTCTCGTCAGTATCTCCGCTCGCTCGTTTCCACTCGTGGCCGCGACCTACTGGACAGCAATGTAATCGCAGGCGGCGGCAACCTGAGGCGAATGGGACTGGAAGTCGTCCGTCTTGGCGAGGTGGTCCAGCAACTCGTCGCAAAAATGGCCGTAGACAAGATCGGTCATGGAGTCATCCCAAGCGCGCGACAAGTCCTCCGCCTTGTTCAAATCGTAGTTGTTGGATCTCTTGGCCGAATCGCTGACGGGACCGCCACCGATCTGGCCACGCGCCACGGTCTCGATGACGGTCGACGAGGCGGTGGCCAGGGTCTTTCTAATGCCCAAGGCCCCCTTCTCGTAGCTCTCCGACAGGTCGACCTCGGCAAACTTCTTCAGGATACCCTGTACTCGGATGTTCCAAAACTCGGGGGTGAAGGAAGACACGCCCGGAACGGCCAGGACGAATCTCGTGAATAGCGACTGGAGCAGCGGCGACGTGGACTCCGGCGCGTAGACGACAGCCTCTCCGGCCTTGGGAGGGACGGCGGCGAAGGGATAGCCATAGTTGGAGACTGTCTCTGGCTGCTTGAAGCCTTCGATCTCGTTGTACGTCTCGAAATGGGTGAGGATGTTGAAGAGCGCGCTGGTCTGCTCGGCATTGAGGGGTGTGGAAGAGGACATGATTGCTGCTTAGGCTATCGTCTCAGCCATTGACGAAAATGACAACAAAGATGGTTGAGACAGCCTTTGGTACTGATGTTTTCCAGCTGCCAATGTCTCCAGGATATCAGATATTCTGTGGTCTGTTGTTGTGTTGTTAGGAGAGAGGATTTTCCTCGAGGCGAAGGTGGTTTCGTTTTCGGAAAGAGCCCCGCGATCGTGTTCGGGGGAGAAGATGGACAGCCCAGAGAAGCTTCAGTAGAGATCTCACTGAGCTGTGATACCCAGAGTCAGAGGCCTTAGGGAGGTAGGATCCCTTAGTGATCCCCTGTAGCTGGCTGGTAACTGATACCTAGTGGTCTGGCAAAACTGTGGCCTAGGCACTGCTGACGTCACCTGGTGCTTATCTCTGGTGATTAAACTTGGTGACTTTTTATTCTTTGGCAACGTGAGGTGGTTATTCAACAGGACAGAATGAGGAATGTGCCTCTTTATCTATATGATGTTACACTTCACCCACTGCTACAGAACAGGAACCGTTTTCCCAACTCCTTGGTCCTTCAATAGGTACTACACAAAGATGACCCTGTATGCCTTGTCTGGGCGGCCCTGACCCTGAAAATCAGTCGCACTCGGTTATCTGAACTTGCATCCGCATCCGCATCTGCAGCCAGCCGCAACTGCATGCCCCTCACATCTTGCTGCTAATGCTCGCTTGTGCTTACCCATGGATGCTTCCATTTCTGTTGGCCAGTCAAGCCATAGGGGAAGCATATGATAGGGGCAGCTGCCGGCATGTGCATCTGATTCCTCCGAGGCATGCAGCTCGGCAGACTTAGCTTTGCTGACTCTCTACTCTATACGCTGTGGCCCTAAAGTATATGTCCCTGTCTACCTAGTAGGCTTGAGCTTCTTGCCCGTGGCTCTGCTGGTTTACCTTGGATCGGGTGTTTCGTCATGGTTCCCATACCAATGAGGGTTTGGTCTGATACTTGCTCCAGATCTTCAAGCCTTGGGGACGAAAATCGTTTATGCTGAACAGACCATTGAGTTCAGCTCCCACAGTAAGAGGTGATACCACTGGAAAGGGCACATAATCTTGGCTGGATACCTATTCAGTAGATAGAAGGGGTTTGATCAGCGACAGTTTCTACATCGCAAACACGAGCTGAGTCATGGCCATCAGATAGCAGCAACTCGCTCAGCCCCGTTCACGTGTCCGAGCTGTCACGAACCGGCAGTCAGGTTTGGTCTGCCCACCAGTCAGTCTTTCATGTCGTGTTCGGCTTTCCGACTGTTGGTCACAGCACGTGTATTTCAATGCCGAAGAGCCTTGATTCACCCAGCACTGCATTTTCGAGCAGTGTGTTAATGCAGCCCAAAGGCAGGCAGTCCCGCTCAAGGAACTCCGAACGCGTACGAGTCAAAGCATGCGAACGAAGTCATTGCTACTTCAGGCACCTCAATCGCCATTTCAGGCGCACCCCAAGTCGGCCTCTTGACGCCAGGATTGGGTATCAACCCATCCACATGGTAACACGTAGTTACTCCGGAGAACTTGACAGACTTTGCTGTCAGATTTAGTCGGCTGGGTGCGACGAGGGAGTCCGAGGGGAACGCATCGCGAAGTCCAGCGAACGAATCCTGCTGTGCCCGTGGGTTGCCTTGAATCGTGGGCTTTGACCGCCGCGATCTGCCTCACAGCTGCTTCTCCAACATCAGGTAGTGTTACAAGCTACCAATGTTGCGCAGTCTGTGTCACACAAGGCAGACTTGGTGCAACAGCAAGATGACTGTCAGAGCGAGTTGAAATGTCAGGTTCGAGTTGCGATGATGAGTCGGTTGAGCCGAAAGCGACACTGCCACGCTAAGATGTGCGACTGGAAAATCCCACGCCCCGGCGCACATGTGAGAGCTGCTTCGTCTTATTGTCACCGAGGCATTGTCGGCCAGTAGTTAGGAACTGAGAGTCTTCGCAAAATATTCGGCATGCAGGGGAACTGGTCGACGAGCGGACTGTGTTTCCGTGACTGACCTTAATCTTCAGCTGCGAAACAACGTCTCTTGGGATATCCTCAGCTGTACTCTTTGTAATCATCGTCACGATGTAGCCCATCTCGGAGTGGCCCTGAGATAAACACTAGTGATCTGACCCAAGACTCCTTGTCTTGCCCACGTGGATCAAGCATTTTCACCCCTGACAATCCGCTTCTTCTTATACATACGTGAGAGGCGACTGGCAGCGGTTCCGGACCCAACGGCTCGTCACCGAATCCCTTGGCCCGGGGTGTTCGGTGGGTTCTCCGCCGAATGCCTGGCATGCCACTATTCGGGACACCTCCGGCCGAAACATCCCCACCACCTCCCACGAATGAGAGCTGCTCCGAGATGCCGCAACATTGAACATCAGGGGTACTGGACTGGCGCTCAAATTGACAGCCGGCATGCCAGCATCGTTACGGTTAGCGGGCCCGCCATCCAGATGACCATATCGACTGGATCATGGGGTTACGCGGGGAACAGCCAGGGGGCATCGTTCTTCTCCGCAGACAATGTCGCGGGGGAAACGATGCCGCTTCAGGTCGCGCTATTTGCCGAGATCTGTACGTGTACGTAGTACGTCGTAGCCAGCAGAAGGACTAGATAAAAGGTGAGAGAGATGCCATCGCGCACATAAGCCCCCGAGAACTCGTTCTTCACCCATTCTGCTTCCGCTGCCTGGCTCTGTCGACGTCCAAAACCCGTCCTCGGTCGTAGAAATGAGGTTCTCTGTGAGCTCCGTGCTCCTGGCGGCGGCATCCGCGCTCACCGCCTCTGCTCAATCATGCGACGACGAGGTCCAACATACGGTATGGCTCGCCGGCGACAGCACCATGGCGCCCGACGGAGGCCACAACGGCACCGAGGGATGGGGCCAGTACCTCCGCTACTCGCTGGACTCGTCCAAGATCCGGGTCAACAACTCGGCCTATGCCGGCAGAAGCGCTCGCACCTTCACCCGCGAGGGGCGTTTCCAGAGGATCATTGACGAGGTCAAGCCAGGCGACTGGGTTGTCATCGAGTTTGGGCACAACGACGGACGTATGTTTGATCAAGACGACAAGTATACTAGCAAGACGCTGACCTCTTCTAGCCGGCAACCCTGCCACAGATACCAAGAACCGCGTCGACTGCCCTGGTATCGGCAACGAAACATGCACCGCCATCTTCAAGTAAGCCGACATATTCATCAACCTCTGCTCCTCCAAGATGACCTGTTCCTAATCTCCATCACCAGCAACGCCACCGAAATCGTCCAGACGTACACAACCTACCTCCGCAACGCCTCCTCCATCTTCCTCTCCCTTGGCGCCCGCGTCGTCATCTCCACCTCGACCCCGACGAACCCCTGGCAGACGGGCACCTTCACCTGGACGCCGCGCATCTTCTCGTGGTACTCGTGGCACGTCGTCGACTCGCTCGGCGGGCCCGCCGCCGGCATCTACTACGTCCCGGCCGCCGACTACCGCGCCCAGGCGCTGGAGCTGCAAGGCCCCGAGGCCGCCGCCCGGGGCTACCCCATGGACAACACGCACATGGCGCCCGATCTGGCCGATGCCTTTTCGCAGGCCTTTGTGCTTGGGTTGAAGTGCGGGACGTCGCCGCTGCAGCAGTATGTCGTCAACGCCACGTCGAGGATCGAGGGGCCCGAGTTGGGGACTTGCCTGTCTGTGAACGCAACGTTGCCTATATGAGCTCATGACCGAAGGAAGTCATATAGTGGAGATTCAAAGCTGGTCGAGCTTGGTTTGCTCTACCGGCTGGGAGATTTGGCACGCTAATGTAGTTGTCAGTATGTTGTGCACAGTCTGTTTCATCATGATTCTTCATCCCACTGAGTTCACATGAAAATGAGCGAATCAACTTTTGGTGAGTGCCAAAGTACGAGCGTAAAATCAATATATTTATCTGTACGGAAACGGTTTCGAACAACCCAGTAGATCAACAACGCCGAGAACTCACGAATGCATTCTCAAAGCAAGCCGTCGACGTCAGGGCTTATGGCTGCCATTCGACCGATGTAGGACCATCTTCGGACTTGGTTGGTTCGTCATCCTCGTCTTTGGTGTATGTAAAATCGTCCGCCAGCGGTGTGAGCTGGTATGAGTTCTGGCAAGACGAGCAACAAGTCAGAGTGGTGTTCCGGGAGCGCTCAATGGTGGCACAGGAGATGCCGTTGCGGTATGGAACGCAGTAAACATAGTCGGATTTGTACTCGGAGATTGTGCGGCCGCATTGGCGGCACTTGGTGATGTTGGAGACGTAGTTGCACATTTCGGGTAGTTGTTGCGGTGGTGGCTGGGGTGATGTTTGCTTTTGTAGTGGTAGACTGTGGACGTGGTCAAGCTTGAGTGTTTGGTTGAGTGGCTGCTGAGAAGAAGAATCCAGATTATTCGAGGTGTTCCTTGAGCTTAAGTATCATGGTTTCTGAATGAGCACATGGTGATACAACGTAGTCTAACAGCGACCAGTACAGACAATGACTCTTGAACAATGAGTTGAGGCTCAACCAAGGTATTGTACCAGCAGTTGTTGCTGTTGTATAAACTCAATGCCAAGAGACCCTCAATGTAATAGATAGGCAACAAGGAGGTAGAGAATGCCATCTTTGTCATGAAATGCTCTGAGACTGCATGGAACTTGGGACTGGTTCACTATACTCAGAGATTACAGAGATGTCTTGCGAATGTCAGGCCTGTTCATTCCAGAGCTTTGTCTCAGCCTTCTGTTTCATCCAAGGTTGATATACCAGATCTTTTACGTCTTGGAGGCCACATGAGTCAATTCCAGAGCACCAGTTGAGTGCAACAGTAAGTTGACCTTCTGATGATGTCAATTAAATGATGCTCTACATATGTATGCATTGAACTACCCAAGTATTTTCATGAATTGTAAATGGACCTTTAAATACTACTACAAGCTGTACTTAATATTTATGCTTTGTTTTGCGTTTCTGTTGTACCGCAATCGACGTGATTTCCGGGGTTATTCCAAACCGATCGCGCTGGGTATCTTCTCAAAAACCTCAACACTTCTCCTCCTCCCGTGCCAGTACCCAACCTCTTCAAGGCGTATAACCGTGTTTTAGAGACGAGTTTCTTTGTCGACAGAAAAAAGCTGGCTCTCAAGGTCGATGGGTTCTGTTCTGATCACGTCAAGGGGTATGGGCTCGAATTCAGGTATAGGTCGCAAAGGCGCTTTGGTGTTCTGTTCCGTATGGTTGCCTCCGGGGGTAGTTGTGTTCGAGGAGATTGTAGTGACTGTCGATTTGACCGTTCCTCGGTAGGTATTGAGTGCGACCTCGTTCGAGTTGTCGCTTATGTTGTTATTGTATCCGTGGGTTGACGCCTTCTCTCGGATGAAGACCCTTAACACGGGTATCGACGAAGCTACTATAGCCGTCGTTGTTTCGACAGCAGTCCAGATGGTAACGTCCTTGCCGTTGTCTACAATTCATTGGTCAACAATAATTCACGGTGATCCAGACGCAAGACTTACAGAAAAAGTCGCCCATCTCTAGTTGAACGAGATAAACACCCTTGATTATGGCACAGACCCCGGACCTATCAACCAGTCATCAGCACCAACAGTAATGGCGGAAATCGAGGTTACACTTACAGCCAGCCTAGACTCATGGCGACACATATGCCAACCTTTTCATGTTTTCTCATCCGCATACCCCATATTAGTTTCCATGGAACCAGTGCCAGCAGGAAGTCCATGGCAGCGCACCAAGTGGCGTTGAAGATGCCGTAGTTGAGCGTGATTGACTTGTCCCAGCATGTTCCTTCCATCTGACTATTAAAGTTCTTCTGTATGGGCGTACACTTGAGCCACGTCAAAGTCGCACTAGGCAACATGATGACGGTCAACGTGACAACAGCAAACCATACAAAGATCCTGTACCAGTCGGTCGTAAGTCGCAGGAGCGTAACCCCAAATCCCACCTTGCTGCCGGTGGATGCGAAACAAGATATCGATGCGCCGATCGAGGTATACATCGCGATGGTCATGAGATTCGGCGGATCGATGTCGTAGTGGTGGCGTCCGAATCCAATGTTGATGCCCAGCTGCGTGATGATGGACTCGGCAAGCAGACAAGTCTGTATCGTTACGTTAGACATTGTTTCGTGCCTGGTGACGGTAGCAGAAGCACATACCCACGAGAAGATTAGGATCCAGTCATCCCACCACAGCTTCTGGTGCCGACTCAACTTGGCATACACGCGCAAAGCCAAGAAGACGCCGCAAAAGAAGCAGAGAAACCACGTCACGCCCCCGATCAACGGTCCTCGGGACTCGATCTGAGCCATCGCGGCGTCATTGGGCGGACAGCCGGCTTTGCCCTGACCCACGCGAGTCGAGAAGCTCAACTGCGGGCGTAAAAGGAGATACAATGGCGCTGTCAGAGAGCGACCACTAGGATGAAGCAGCTCGCATTTGCGCCCTGACGTTCGGCTCGAGCCGCATCTAAACTCCCAGCGGGCGTTCTGAGCGGGACCGCAAGCCTCAATATAAACATCTGACAAGCCAGTCATCGGTTACCAGCACAATGATTACCGGTTTCCATGGAGGTGTTCCAGCCCGCCACCTACATTAGGCTTTTCTTCTCTCGACGCACAGAACCAGATTCCTACTGCGGAGTTTGTCCGCATAGAAGCGTGCGGGAATAGCGGATGGGCGAGAGGGAGGGCACACCGTACACGGGGTCTAGACGAACCAGGAGAATGCTGTTCGTGAGAGGGGGCTTTCAGATGGTTGCCGGCGATGGACCTGGACTGGGCCACTCCAAACGCGGTTCCGGCTTGGTACTGGGCTCCTGGGTTTTGGGGAACTCGCGGAGAGTGCGAATGAGGGATTGAGGATTACTCACGACTGATGGGAATTGATAATGCTGATGCCTTCCAAGTCGGACATTTTCTCCGTCCCAAGCCTGTGGACATTGCAGCTGAGTCAAGCAGAGCATTCGAGACATGGGACATCAATGACGAACCGGTCAGCCAAATTGTGGATTCAATGTTGTCACTTGTAGGTGTTGTGGGTGCGTTTGGACATGATAGTTAATATAACCCACTGGCCTTACAGATCTTGCTATTCGTTGGGAGCTCATGTTAGAACCATGGACTTGGATCGAGGCAGGGCCCCTCTCTGAGTTCTCATCCACCATCTGCCAACACTTTTCCTTCTGAACTGCGCACTCGCTTGTAGCATTGCCATCACTTGCTCGGGACAATGCCATGGAGTGTAGCCAACACACTCTTCTGCGCTCAGACTCGAAACCTGCGTCACAAAATGCGCGAGCTACTGCACAGCAGAGCATCCATCGGACGTTGTGACGAATCCAAGCTTCTCTCCTCCGATGAATGGGCTGCTTGTTGGGTTTCATCAGTACCACTAGCCTGATTTGACATGAAGGTTTAAGAACAGAGGAAGCAGCCCTACCATTTGTCGATGTGGGCGAGGAGCGAGCGGGACTGATAAATTCGCATGAAGAGTCAGGCCATACAATTGCCAACAACGAGTGGGACTGTTTCTTCATGTCAGTGGCCAAGCACGGAGATGTCATCCTATTCGGGCTGCGGCGCAACAGAATAAGGCAGGAAAATGGACCATTGGAAAAGTCTAAGTCAATAACCGCAAAGCACGCTGATCTCTTCAAAGTCTAAAGCGACGAGATGAGACGGGAATGCGTTACGGGGGGGCGGCGCCGCGGCTTAGCAGTTGCCAATGGTGCACCCAGATCACCCATGACCCGAGTCTATACGGGCCGATTAAACGGTGGGGCATTTCAAGGGAGATTTTAACATATCGAAGTGAGCTGGCAAGTCACGGAGTCCGTACACGTGCGTGGAATTGGTGATATAGCGATGTTGGGATTGCGGCCGGAGGCTTCCGGCAATTTGTGGGGCTTCGGTACGGACTGCCGAAGCCAGACCCGGGACCGAACCGGGACCGAGCCGGCATATTCGCCGGGACAGGCGGCAAGCTATCCAGAATTTGCATTCGCGAGTCCTTATCAACGCCAAATGCAAAATGCTGACGTTGGAGACTGTGTTTAGACGAAATGCGACACCGCTTTAAGTAAAAAGACTGCAAGTTGGTTACATCGGCGTGTGAGGTGATTGCACCTCTTGCTAATGTTCCAAATTTTACGGCTTTCATCAAACGGTGCGCCTACCTTTTTGGAGGCAAACCTCAACACTACTTAGATGGCGCGATGAGGCGGCTGGAACTGCATCATGATCATCATCTCACCTGGGCAGTGGGCCTACAAGTTGTGCCGCACCCTTTTGCAATTGCTCTCTGCCCGGGCGACGAATGATGAAGTAGTGCACAATCGAGACCTGCCCAGAGGTTCTTGGTATTCTTCTACTGATTAATCTGGTAGTTGCTTGGTTCGTTCTCGCCAGTTGAACTGTTGCTGAAGATGGTTAGTCCCCGGCAGCATCCCTGACGCCCAACGCCCGGGTGATGATACGACGCTGCAGAAGTTCTCTTCGGGAACAGTGCAGGCGCTGCGCCACCTGTCAAACGGATTGATCTGATGTTCAACTACGGATACCGATACCTCATCTAGTTACCTTACCGTGTTCATAAGCGTAGGGCTTTAGTTGAATCGAGATCCTCACCAGATGCTACTACATAGTAGAGCCGCGATTTGCGTCGAAGGAGAAACAATTACGACCCAAGATAGTCGTTGAGCCAGTAGTAAATAATACGCCCTCGACATCCCGCTCGACTTGGGCAGTTGGTCAAGCCGAAGGAGGAGAAACTGCGAGGGCGCGGCGCAGTTTCGCGGCTGTGTGCCTTGTTCCGCTGGTCCAGCGGTCTAGCCACCATCCAAGCATGTGAGCGAGCGACGCTTCCTGGCTGTACGCCAACTCCCAAGCCAGCAGACTGACTGAGTATCGAACTGATGATGATGAGATGATGGACGGCCCACTCCGTTCTCCATCTACATAGTACACCTGGGTTTGATGTTCGCTTCCTTTCCGCCCTGTCATTGACAGCCATCACGCCAACAGGGCGGCCGTGCGTGATCCCGTCGAGCCCTCGGGAAGGTTTCTCTCGGCACCTCCCAGCGAAGCGAAGCCTCAGTCACGGCTACGCCATGGTTGAGCCGTAACAGACAGGGGGAGTCGTGGACTCGAAGCTTGATCCTGGTTGTTACGGACCCCATGTGTCCAAAAGCAGTGGTCCGTCACTCGAGGCCAACATTCTGATAATCGTTCTCACTTTTCACGAAGCAGGCAGTGTCCTTGAAGCGAAAACGCCCCAGCACCCCTCACGACTCATGCTGGAAACCGCTTTAACCAGGACACGTGCCCACCAAGTCTCACGAAGAGCATCAGAGACGCTGATTCCCAGGCGAGCAAAGGTAATGCAGCCAAGCGATCACTCACTCGAGGCTTTTTGGGAAACTAAAGAATTACAGTTTGGAGACGCGCGGCGGCACAAGATGTGTACGGGTACGCAGTCTCCCATGTGCAGGATTATTTCGTCGCCCTGTAATTCAAGGCCATCAAACTCACACGTCTGCTGCGTCAACTCGGGAAATACTCGTGTATCCATCAAACAAAGTCTCTTGTCTAGTTACTGCGGTTTTACAATTGTCCCAATGACAACTACCCACTCACAGTACACTACAGGTACCATGTAAAAGGTTCGCCTTAGCGGAAACCTCCAGAATCGTCGGTCCACTCTGGGCCCAAATGTCACCATTCCCAGGATCTTGGAAAGTAACCCGCTGCGAGCGCAATCAATCTGCTGTCGACCGGACCCTCGACCGAAATGGGGCTCTCTTAATCTTATGCTCGGGCAATCATGCTCACGACCCCTGACAGTCGACTTCACTCCGTCATCCCCGCCCACGTTACGAATTATCGTTGAATAGTTGACAAGCAAGTTAGTTTTAGCTATCTCGACATCAACAGTCACAACTGGTGGCAGCACATCTAGACGGGACTTGACGCAACTGCAGCTCTTCTCCAGAGTGACTCCTTGGCCACAGAGATCGTGCTTATGGTCCGGTCAGATCCGAATCCTTCGCACCCTCTGCTGCATCGTGCCATCGACAGCACCGCCGCAACAGCTTACTCCCCTGCTCAGTCCCCGGTTTTCCCATTCCAAAATTACCCTCATCAGTCAGCTCCGTACGAACCGTCGAATAGCCAGGGGCCCTTTTTTAGAATCTGCGTGCCACACATGCTGATCGCCCACCCCACCGCCGTCGCCGCCGCGAGTCGTCTCTCGTCATAACTGAGCGGTCTTTCTGTCCTCTTCTCTCTCTTCCTTCCTCACGCTTGAAACACTTGCGACGAGTGGGCGGGCACATCATGTCTTCTCGGCCGACCAGGTGAACCGCCAGACGCAGACTACAAGCGACGTAGGACAGGACATACGTCGCGCCGCTCCTTTACGTCTACCAATTCAAAATGCCCTCCAACCGGGGGACATCCCGCCTCGGTGGCGCCGCCGGTGCCGGTCTCGTCCCGTGTCTCGCAGCGCTCGGACTGGTGGCCCTCCAAGTCGGCGCCGCCACGAATCTCTTCTACGCCCGCGAGCGAGGGCAGTTCAACTTTTCGCCGTCGTCGTCGCTCACAATCTCTGAAGTTTTGAGGTGCTTGATTGCGACGGTGCTGTTCCGGCGCGAGGTCCGCAAACGAACGGCCGGCGGCGCCGAGTACTCGTCGCTGGGTGGGGATGAAGAGCTGGATCTTGATCGCGAGGATGGGCGGAGGTTGATCGACTTCATCAACACCGAGAAGGAGGCACGACGCGCGCATATCAGAGGAGTACGGGACCTCTGGCACCATGTTTGGAGCGATGAAGGGTCGGATGTGAGGTTCGCGATGGCGAGGATAGCGCTTTTGCAGATGCTTGCGAATAACCTGGTACGCACGTCGTTGGGATCACAGATGGACGCAGCAGCTAACTGGAGCATCTTGCTTACAGCTTTTCGTCAATTATCTAGTCGCCGATCCTGGAACCGTTCAACTCATAAAGACTGGTATCGCCGTCGCTGCCGCGTTGTTTGCGACACCAGGGTTCGGTCTGAAGGGTCCCAAGACACGATGGATGGCTTTCCTCATCCAAACATCTGGTCTCGTTCTCTCGCAGTTTTACCCAGAGCTCAAGACACGAGCGTCGACTTACCAGCTACACCTCTACTTCCTGCTCGTCGGTCAAGCAGGGTCCGCCCTTCTGGCCGACATTCACACCGAGAGGTTGTTGAAGTCGACTGATCTAGGGACTAATGCGTCCAATGTCGTCCTCGGCGCATTTGGCGCTGTCTCGAATCTCTTCGTTCACGCTCTCGTGCGTTACACCAGCGCCCTCGAGCCAGGGTTCTTCAGCGGATACGACAACAAGGGTCTTTCGGTCGTTGCGCTTACAACGTTGCTTGGTCTGGTTGGTACGGTGGCACCGAAAAGTACGCAACGTCATGGTCCAGCTATTTGGCATCAGCTTACATGATGCAGATATCGACTCCTGGGCCCGGTGGTTCACGACCGACATCACAACCATCATTCTACTGCTGGTATCGGCAAGCTTTTTCTCTGCGAGATACGGCGGCTTTCTCATCCCCGGCGTTGTCCTGATATTCATCGCCTCACTCGCGTACATGAAGTACAGTCCCATCAAGGACTACGGCTCAGCGTCCATCGAAGAGAGGAATTGCCAAACCTCGGCCAAGTCAAAGGTGACGATACGCGCCGTGAACTGGTTCCAACACCCCAACTGACGGGTTCGCAGAAGCTCAAGTTCAGTCTCTTGACCATCGCCAGCTTCATCGGAGCTGGCCTCGTCGTCCCCTTCGCGACCATCTCCGAACCACCACATACTCCCGAATACCGACTCGTCATGCGCGACGATACCGAAGAGTTCTGCAAAACTCCGCCAGCCAACATCATCCGCCCGTTCGCCGAGAAACAAGAACCCTACCAGGTCAAGACAGGCGCAGGCAACCTGACGGCCTCGCCGTTCAGCAACACCCTCGCCATGATCCGTTGGAACGCCAAACGCACCGAACGCATACCCTTGCTCATGAAATACCAGCCCTTCTTCCACACCGTGCACGTCTCGATGCCCGAAGTCATGGAAGATAAACCAGCTTCGTACCACAACCTCACGCACTCCCAGTACCCCCACCACGAGACCATCTACATGCAGGTCGCCCACACGATGCAGCTCATCCTCGACACGCAACCCGAGATCGAGGGTCTCATGTACTTCCACTTCGACTCCTGGATCGACCCCATGGCCTGGGTCGACGAGAACCGCGAGTCCATCTGGTTCCCGACGTCGCACAACACGCGGCAGTTCGACGGCGACGGCCCGCGGTACATGTGCATGACGGACTGGCAGAAGTTCCCGCAGTGGTGGGGGTGGTACAACAAGTGGCACGAAAAGGCCATCACCGTCAACGGCGAGCTCGTCCGCATGGGCCGCGGCTACGACGTGCGCGAACCCGAGTTCTGCGTGGGCTGGGCCGACATCTACTACGTCCCGCGCCGCTTCTTCGCCGACTTCATCTTCCTCGCCTCCGTCTACGGCTGCGCCGACCTCTTCCACGAGGTCGCCATCCCCACCATGCTCAACATCATCGACCGCAGCCGCCGGAGCGAGGCCCAGCCCTTCCAGTCGCTCATCGACCGCATCGGCGACTGCTGGGGCGGCTGCTGCGACGACTCGGCCACGCCGCACGACGTCCTGTTTACGCGCTGCGGGCACAGGTTGGACTACCGCAAGCAGGATATTGTGGATGCGCACTACGGGCGTCTTGACGAGCAGACGGCCTGGCTCGGGCGGTCGCAGAGGGAGGCGGGGAAGACGAGGCGTTGAGGTTTTGTTTTGAAGCATTACATGGCGGCTGTTTTATATGTTGTCGTATTACGGGACAGTTCTGCTGTAGGATACCACGAGATATCATAGAGAGTTAAGAGTCGGGAATTAAAAGTTCCACAACACCCTACGACATCTCATCATCAATACCTTCCCAAGACATTGTTCGCATCGCGCATCATCCACCTCGTACATCGTCCAGCTGCAGAAAGACAACCAAAACAGCGCAATACCTAAAGAGGGATCAGCAGACGCCAAAATCAAAGGACAGCTGAAACCTTACCCAGCAGTAGCTGCCAGCATCTCGAACGGCCGAGCTGTTGTGCCCCACGATAGGAAAGCGAGAAGGACAAGGGTGCAACCTGTGATGGCTGCGAGCTTGTGCTTGAGGTCATTCATGAAAGCCAGTGCCCACAATGGCGTGATGAGCATCGACAGCACGACGGAAAACACTGCGATGCCAGCCACGAACGTGACAGTTTCGTCATCTCCTCGAACAGTGGTACGAAGCCCGTCATTTCGCCCTTCCTGCCCTCTTCTCGATGAAAAGAGTCCCCAAAGGCCTCGAGTACGCGAGAGGATTTGTTGCTCGAACAGGCGACGGATGGGCGGCTTCTCCGCCGCAGCCAGTGAGATGAGGTCATTGTCCTTCACAAATCCGACCTCTTCGCTGCTGATGGGGTCGTCTCTGTTGTCGAGCCAAGTTGTCACGTTTTGAACGTCGAGTCGAGGAGCTGGCATGCGGTCCTTGACCTGGAGATATCGACACACAAGAGAATCTGGTGTGGCAGTTTTGCCGGCATTTCTTGAACAAATCTTGTTGGCATGGAGGAAAATCGTACCATACTCTTCCAGACGCATGCGCATCTCGTTGATCATTTTGTTAATTTCAGGATCCCCGCGATCAGCGTCTTGCTTGCCCCTCTTCATGATTTCAGACCTTCGTCGCTGCTCAACGGATTTGAGGCGTCCCTTAAGCTGGCGAATCTGGCCCTGCAAGTTCACAAGAACTCTGACATGTGCTGTATCGAATCATCGGAGAACAAGTATGTCATCCTCAGACGCCATTCGATGAACTGCGTATACCCTACAGTATCCCTTTCGATTGTCAGGCTGGGTAGTCTCGTTGTGCCCGAGGATAACTCACCTGGAATATTCTCCTCAGAGAAGCGGGCATCCGTCGCGCTTGTTGCCTCAGAAATGACAATTGCTGGCGGAGCTAAGTCGAAAACTCCAATCAAATCGTGGGACAAGATAACTTCAATTCTCCATCGGCTCCTTTTCGACATCAGACAACCTTAGAATGGTTTGTTGATCCAAGGACCATGACATTGCATACCTAATATAATTGATATAATCCCAATTAGATGCTTGGAGACCTCGGCAGACGGTTTGATACCACCAACTAGAGAGGCATAAACTTCACTTGACTGAAAAGATGTCCTTAGCTAAGAGCAGCAGCCCTAGAAGATAATCATTGTAGCGATGAAGTAATACACAGATCACGGCCGACTGGCTGGTCTATCACGCCTGCAAAAGTGGAGAGAAAGTAGCAGGTTGGCTTACATCTTCCAAGATAGTCAGCGATCCCCAAATACCATATCAGCCCAGGAATCAGGATGACCATCTCCCAACCCAATCAGCCTACCATCAGCGGCAAAGACTGCGGCAGATGCCGTCAAGCCATAATTTAAGCTTACTTGCTAGCTAGGACCCAACCGCCGGGTTACGGCGACTGGGTCAACCTCTTTCCCAACTTTCCGCATCTGGAGGCTTCGGCAGCGGGCTGCAACCTGTGCCGCATCATCCGACAGGAAATCATCTACATCGTGTTATCCTTGACGGTCTTGTAAGCTCCGATCGAAGGGGGGAGGTCTGCTGGCAAATGTCCGATCTGGACTATTCGCAAAGTACGATCAAGTTTCAGGTCCGGCTACGAGGCGAGGGGAGGTGCGAGGCAAACCTCCTGACGCCGACGCAAGGTGAGGCCGCTGGAGAGATAATACGTACGTGACTATCAGTGGCTTTGTAGACCTGTTGCTGCAGAGAAAGCGTCATGTGCCCCTTCCTGAATCCTAATGATGATGGTTTCCTAGCAAACTTCAAAGAAGGTGTTCATTTCGACTCAGTGATACTGACAGTTCTTATTTGGATGCAAGAATGCAAAGATGAACACTCATCCTGCCAGCTCCCCGTCACTGTGGCAGTACAGAACGCCGCTGGTCTGAAGGACGGGCATCCCCCTTTGCCCACGCATGTCATTGACGTAAGTCCGCCACGTAACGAGCAAAGCGATGATGAGCTTCAGTCAAAAGATATGTCCATCCGCTTGATGGAAGGGGAAGGCCAAACAAACGAGTATGTGACGCTGAGCTACTGCTGGGGAACATCCGGGAAGAACTACAAAACGACGGGTTCCACCTTGAAGCAGCACCTCTCCCAGATCCCGTGGACTAAGCTCCCGCAGACTATCAAGGATGCCGTCATCGTCACCCGTCAACTCGGCATCCGATACCTATGGGTCGACGCCCTGTGCATCGTCCAGGCGAGGTCCGCCGGCGACGCCTCGTCAGACTGGGCTACTGAAGCAACGAGAATGGGCCAGTACTACGAAAAGGCCGTTTGCACGTTGGCAGCCAGCAGCGTTCATTACAAGACCCAAGACGCACGGCATCTTGTACACCGAGTCGTGGCGGAACGTGATCGGTGACTGGGATCTGCTCGGCGCGGGGCTGAGAAATCTAGTCCGAGACCACAATACACCCGATAAGCGACTTTCAGCCTCGGACGTCGAGCTCGTGTTGGGTCCTGCATGGATGGGGTTGATCGAGAGATACAGCGCCCGTCAGTTTACAAATACTCGGACAGCCTGGTGGCCCTGTCATCGGTCACGGAGAAGTTGAGCCTGATGACGGGAGCCAACAACATGGCAGGGAACTGGCGGGAGGCGTTTGGGCGCAGTCTTTCCTGGATGGTTCTTTCACCAACCAAACATATGGTTGAAGCAAGCAAAGATCGAAGCTGTCCGTTCTGAGCTGGTCATCGGTCGGACTGGGCGTTAGACTTGGAGGCCTCGACGGAACGTGGCAGGAGAGTATGGTGGTGGAAGACATCTGGCTCAACCCTGGCGAGTCGGACGGCAAATCGGGCGTCCATCATGTTCTCAGGGTCACGGGCACCTTCTGCCAGATGAGCCTGGCTCGATGGGGACTGAGTGACTCCCGAAAAGAGGGCAGTACCACATACAGGACCTCTTCATTTGTCAAATCTGTGGCTTGGAATCACGTCCCGCCTGCTTTCAATGAGAGTAGGCTACTGGCATGCTTCTCCGTTGGCTCTGTGCGCGAGAGTGAGCATGTGTCAGATACCATTGGTCTTGTTGTCGAGAGAACAGGGAGGTGTACCGTGTACTGGTGGCAAGGTTGAAGGAGTCAAGCGTGTTGGACTATTGAGGTTTGAGAACTTGGTGCCGGAAGGGTTAACAGGGGCAGTTCGAATAACGATAGACATTGCCTGACTCGTCTGGTGGTGATTGTTGCTTCATGTCAAGGTATGTAGAAACGGTGGACACCAAAATGCGGAAACAACTGTAATGACGATATAAGTTTAGGGCTTTTATCAAGTTGCCATTCGCCCGGCTCGAGATCAGGGTGTAGAATCATCGGCGAAGTATTAAATACGACCAAAACAGTCATGTCGGCGTTGACTAGGACAGCTTCGGATATGACACGTCAGACAGATTCGCTGTGGATGGCGTGGTCAAGGTAACCCATTGACCTGACAAACAGTTGAGCACTCTCTAGGAAACGCCTTTTGGCGTCACCCCTGGCCTCTCGACCGGGGAACGCGCTGTATGCATCCTCAAAGTCGAGCCCAGCAACGGCCTTCCAAATTCCGTGAACATCATCCGGCGAAAGGGGGATCTGCCCCGTGTCCTCGTCAGCGGTGATTCCATATATGCCATCATGCCACGCAGAGACTAGAGAGGCTACTCACCAAGTTCGGGTACGACCACATGAACGAAAAGCTGGCCGTCCCAGGAGGCCTATCGACGTGGTACACTCCGCTAGGAACAACCATGACCGAGTCCGCAATGAACAGCTTCTTCTCGCTCTTCCACAGCAACACCGAGCTTCCCGGGAAGTGACCGGCAACCTTGACGGCGAGGAAAGTGCCGTTTGCAAACTCCAGCTGCCGCTCCGTCCACAGCACGTGGGCGTCGCCGTGGCGCGTGAGCCACTCGCCGTCCTCGGCCGAGACGTAGACCTTGCAGCCGAACGCCTCGGCCCAGTGCAGCGCGGTGGAGAAGTAGTGCGGGTGCGAGATGACTATGGCGGAGATGCCGCCGAGCGCGTTGATGCGGGCGATGGTGTCTTGGTCGATGTAGGTGATGCAGTCCCAGAGGACGTTGCCCTCGGGCGAGCGGAGGAGGAACGCGCGCTGGCCGATGGCTACCTGGGGCTGCGTCTGCACGGCGATGACGGCGGAGTTGTACTTGTCTTTTGTGAAGACGTTGGTGTACTTTTTGGAGTCTTGAAGCTCGCGGAGGGTGGTGAACCATTGGCTACGAAGATTAGACAGTAGAAAAGTAGAAAGTCTTGAAGCAGTCGTTGTGGCTTACCCATCTGGCGCCACGTATTGGCGAGGATCGTCGCAGATCTTGCATGATTTAACGGCGTGGCTGTCATACTGGACGCCGCAAGTGCCGCAGATGAGAAGATCCATGGTTGCTTTAATTCCAAGTTACTACTTTATCCAATTACGACCAGTCTCTTACCATGTGTTGCCGTCGATAGTGCTTTATATGCGCATTCAGAGATCTGGCACTATCGACCCCTCCTTTGATCCTTTCGCGTGATAACGTCTGTTATCGGTTAGACGTTTCTCACGTCATTGGCATCGTCGCCGTTGACGCTTAGTCAGAGCTTCGTATTAGTCAACATTCCGTTTGGTTCTGCGGAGTTGGGATAGTTCTCGGAAGCTTACGCCTGACGTGAAGAGTAAAGACATAACGACAATAAGGTGCGAGCTTGAAGAACAAACTAGCTCGGAAACTCTCTCTACGACACTCAATTCCAGTCTCTGGGCGGAACCCTAGATCAAGCTCGAATCGGAATGAGCCACATGCATACCGAAGGCATCATCGTTCTTCCAGAGGATACCTGGTAAGGTTGAAAGGGGTTGAAGGATAATTTTCTTACATTTAGTACATTTCTTCAATTAAAAGCTAACTCAGTTACGTTGTGAGAGACTAAGAGGAGCTGGTAGGCTTTCTCGGTGACTCCCATGTCGGTCCGCTCCGCTCCGCCCCGCCCCATGATGGCCTCCCAAGACGACGATGCCGAAGATCCTCCTTGGTATCGATGGTCATCTGGAATGGCTTGGCTTCCTAGCATTCCGGTGGGTTCATTTGGAATCCGAAAAGAACCCAGCCCAGTTTCAAGACCGGACCTACGCTGGGGATAGGGAGATATCAAACTGCCACGGGGGAAGATGGATCATGGTGCCACGCTGACTGGTTCCGTTGCTCGCTCTACATGTGTTATTTCCTCTGTTCCTCTGACTTTCTAGATATCACCTCCAGATCATTAAGTCGATTTATCTCACTTACAACAACTCGCCTATGGGAGATATCAGCCCTGTCGGGCTTGTGCGCGTTTTTGCCTCGATTCGGTTCCGGGTTGGCCCACTTCGACCTCCCAAGCCTTCCAAGACTCTTGGATGTCTTTGGTAATTTGAGCTTCAACGACACGCGCGACCCCGAAACTTCCTTCGTCCGCTATTGGTTACTGTAATTCAGCTGTGCAATGTTTGTTCCCTTTAGTGATATGCCCGTTTATCAGCCTCTTAATTCGGTGATTTAAAGGACAGTAGTCAAAAGATGGACTTGGCTTGATGCTCCAAAGTCCGAAATAAGAGACTCGAGACGCATCAGAAAAGAAGCGCAAGCAACGCACTGAGCAGCTGCCGCCGCTTCTCCAGACACTTTGCCTGCGTGAGCCAGCCATTTGGGTAGACGTGTGGGTCTCATCATCGTATTCTTAACGCATCGCTGGCAGGCCGCAGGCAGACAAGCGAGTGATGCCAACACCGCGTTGCCGATTTATCCAGCTTGGCCAGGAGGTCATACTTGTGGGAATGGAAAAGGAGAAGGTCACCATCACACTGCCATATTGACCTTTTGGTCGATATAAGAGACGCGAGAAGTTCCTATCGAGCTGTCTATGTTTCTAGTCTGGTATCCTTCTCTACCACTGTCACTCTTTTACCATCATCACATTCACTTTTGCTTCTTTCCCAAGAACTGGCTTCTACAGCATAATTCGGTTACCCTTCACCTTCTTTGAATTACACTCCATCATCAACATGAAGTTCTCCAACGTCCTCAACCTCGCTCTCGCCGGCCTCGTCTCGGCCGCACCCACACCCACCGTCGACGAGCAGTCCGCCGGCACCATCGCCAAGCGCGCCGTCATCACCGAGTCCTGCAACATCGGCTACGCCAGCACCAACGGCGGCACCACCGGCGGCAAGGGCGGCTCCACGACCACCGTGTCGACCCTGGCCCAGTTCACCAAGGCGGCCGAGTCGAGCGGCAAGCTCAACATCGTCGTCAAGGGCACCATCTCCGGCAGCGCCAAGGTCCGCGTGCAGTCCGACAAGACCATTATCGGTCAAAGAGGTTCCAAGATTGTCGGCGCCGGCCTCTACATCAACAAGGTCAAGAACGTCATCGTCCGCAACGTCAACATCTCCAAGGTCAAGGAGTCCAACGGCGACGCCATTGGCATCCAGGAGTCCACCAACGTCTGGGTCGACCACTGCGACGTATCCTCGGACCTCGGTTCCGGCAAGGACTACTACGACGGCCTCGTCGACATCACAAAGGGCGCCGACTTCGTCACCGTGTCCAACACGTACCTCCACGACCACTTCAAGACGTCGCTCGTCGGCCACAGCGACAGCCAGACCGCCGACAAGGGCAAGCTCCGCGTGACATACGCCAACAACTACTGGAACAACGTCAACTCGCGCAACCCTTCCGTCCGCTTCGGCACGGCCCACATCTACAACAACTTCTACAACAAGGTGAATGCGCAACCCAACATGATCCCCCAGGTCCTAGATCAGCAAGCTAACAAGAGGTTTCCAACAGGTTGGTTCGACCGGCGTCAACACCAGGATGGGTGCCCAGGTCCGCGTCGAGTCCTCCGTCTGGGAGAACTCCAGCAAGAAGGTCATCCTGTCCGCCGACTCCAAGACGACCGGTTCCGCCACCGTTTCCGACCTTTCCTACGGCGGCGGCGAGAACACGGCCCCCAAGGGCGACTTCGGTTCCAGCAAGATTCCCTACAAGTACACTCTGTACGGCAAGGCCAACGTCAAGAGCAAGGTTGTCGGTACTGCTGGCCAGACCCTCAACTTCTAAGCGCTGAAAATGCCCGGGTGGTTCTTGACGGGCTGCCAGACTAGGAGGACTGCGGAGCTTTTCGTGCTTTGAGGAAACCTCCATGGACATGATTCATTGATTCTACTTCTTGTACTTCGTTGTTACGAGTGTACGGACTTTTTCAACTACTGTGTATATGTGGCTGCGAAGGGCAGGCCGATCAATATGATCTGTCACAACTATGAGCTTGCGAAGTAAATCAAGCTCCTCGAACATAGTGACTTTTCCATTTGTGTAGCGTTTGTGCATATCTCAGATGGTTGAACTGGGCTGGCCATCCCAAGAGCAATCGCCCAAGGGCGGATGAATGGCTTGAAACATAGAGAGACTGACCAGACGCAAACAGCAGCATATTGAAAATGTGAGTGACACTTTAGATATTGACATGTGCTGATAGAATGCCCAAACTAGTCATCACAGAGCCCGGTCAACACCTCCAGGAAGTCTGCGGCCTTGAGTGATCTATTAGGCTGATGAGCTGATACGAAAATTGACATTAGTTAAGAACTAGCGTGGGATACCACCACACACTGATTAATAGTGCATGTATTAGATTATCGTAATTTATCTTTGCATTTTGGAAGTTGGTTGAGGTCAACACGTGTTCCTCCTCCTATCCTGTTGATGTTGACGGGTCCGAAAGGCACCAGAAGAAGTGGCCTCGCTCTCAGGACTCGGGAATATGTACTAGTTGAAAACATGCTTCATCACATCTTAGATGCGGCGAAGACCCTTCATGCTGCGTCTGGCGGCAGAGCTCAGGCACTGAGAGTACCAGGTGTTCTGCTCGACACAAGAGCTGCCGGAGGCGCAGGCGGTAGGACCAGTCCAGCCGCTTCCTCCGCACTGGCCCCAGAGCTGGGCAGTCGCACCGGAGGAAGAACTCTCGGCCGCGGGCTCCTCGGTAGCAGGCTTTTCCTCGGCAGCAGGCTCCTCGACGGTGGCCTCCTCACTTACAACAGGCGCCGCGGCGGCGGTGGCGGCGGCGGCGGTGGTGGTCTCCTTCGTCGCGGTCTTATCGGTGGGAGTCTCCTCCGTAGGGGTGGCAGGAGTGGCGGCGGAAGACGAACCAACGTTGGCAGTACCGGCGTTGGCGGAGACGAGCTTGGCGACCTCGGAGGCTGCAACAGGCTCGACGAGGTAGTCCTTGAGCTTGGCAAAGGTCGAGAGGGCGGTGGTCTGCTTCAAGGCGGTCCACTTGCCGGACTTGGAGTCGACGCTGTTGATCTCGCAGGCACGGCCGAGCTGGGAGGTGCAGGCGCTGGCGGAAGATGCATCGGGGACGTTGAAGCTGCTGGAGTACACCTCGCCGTCGTAAGGGGTGTCGACAGACTCGAAGGCGTTGCCCTCGATGAGGGCGACGGTGTTGGCGTGGAGCTCGAAAGCGTGGCCCTTCATGTTGCTGAAGAAGTTGTTGGTGGCCTGGAAGGTTCCCTTGTCGCCGAGCTTGGGGGCGCGGCCGGAGACGTCGTGGAAGTAGTTGCGGTCGAGGGTGATCTGGTCACCGTCGCCGTTGAGCATCATGGTCCAGTAGTGGTTGTCGTTGCACGAGGCGGACGTGGTGGTGACACCGTCGAACTCGCAGTTGGAGATGGTGGCGCGGGAGCCGTCGTAGTGGCTGACGATGAACTGGCGGCCGACGAGGGAGAACTTGCAGTGGTCGATCCAGATGCCGTCGTTGCCGCCCTGCAGGTCGAGGGCATCGCCGCCCCAGACGACGCCCGGGTTGAGGTTGGTGATCTCGAGACCCTGGACGATGACGTTCTTGGCGTCGGCCTTGATCCTGAGACCCTTTCCGTTCAGCACGCCCTTGCCGTCGAGGCCGATGATGGACTTGTTGCTGCCGACGACGAGGGGCTCGGTGCCGGCGACGTCGTAGCTGACGGTGGCCACGGTGTTGTCGCTGCTGCCGCAAGAGAGGTCTCCCAGGTACAGCTGGCCGCCGCCGGTGGACTTGCAGCTGATGCGGTCGCAGCCTGCGCCGCTGGTGGTCTTGCCGGTGAAGTCGTACTCCTTGTCGATGACGATGGTGCGAGGAGTGTCGTCGGAGAGCCACTCGGCGAGCTCGTCGGCCGAGGACGGGGTGGCAGCGGCAGCGGAACCACCACCGGTGACGCCGGTAGCGAAGCCGTATGCCGTGCCGACGACAGTCTGTGCGGAAGCCGTAGTCGCCGCGGCCGCAGCCAGGATAAAGGAGGCCGAGAAACGCATGGTAGCGGTAGAGTACGGGTGGGAACGAATGTGGGTTTTGTTCAAGAGAGTGGATGCGTGATATCGATTGTAAAGAATGACTCGATCACGCCGGCGCGAACCTGAGTTGCAAGTGAAGCTGAAAGTTGTAAAGAAACGATGGAATAAGGTAGCGTATCGGAGAACACGATCTGGGGGGATCTCCTGAAAGCCGTCATTCTTTTAATACACACTTCAACCTTGAGACTCCTTTACAATCGCGTCGGGTCCGGAGGAGTCTTCACGGCGCGGACGAAAGACCAGATCTGGCGGCTGTTTGATGAGCTATTCCTCATACGAAAGCCAAGACTCTGGGCAGCGGGTATCCGGACGCAATAACGATCCACGATCGAGTTCCCATGTGCCTTGAGAGGACTAGCGTATGCGTGACGATGCCCCTTTCATTACGGACTTCAGAGCTGTCAACAACGGAACGCTCCGTCACGAGCGGGTTCCCAAAGACGGTATGGCACTTGACTGATAGCGGTATTTGATTATTGGAAAGGCACCAAATGGGTTCTTCGTGCGTCGTGAGCCCTATCATTGCGGATATTCCAAGCGCGCTACGATCTATTCGAGACGATGCTAGCCAGCCCCTATTGCCCTAGTTCCGTTACCCAAGCCATGTGGGTACTGACTTTATACTGCTTAACCTTACTATTTTGTTTGCGGTTAGATGCCCGCAGTTAGGTATCGGTTCAAGTTCCTAGTTGGACTCAACCGATGAAGTATTTGATGTCGCAGTCAGCCTCAGCTTGCTCAAGAGTCCGACTGATCTGTTGGCTCTCGTCCACCGGCCGAATAAGGAGCTATCGGCTTAATGCAAAGTCTATTGGGCTACGTTGGAAGACCTGAAAGCATTTCTTGATACCACCTACCAGCAAGCTATTATACACACGCGACTTTCACATTTATCATCGAGACAGCCTCGAACAGTGGCCACGTCAGAAAATGGACAGAAACTCCTACATCTGATCAGCTCCGTCACATGGAGAAACGGAATTCCCAGATGGATGTGTGCCCTGCTCCCCAGGTCTGACACTTGTCACGCCGTGGTCTAAGTAATACAGTGGCAAAGTATGTGATCCCTGATCTCGGCGGATCCAGGACTGTCCGGGCGACTTGACATGAAGAAAATGAATACATGCAAAGATTGCTAGATTCAACGCGTCCATCTCTCTGCTTCACTGTAGTCATGATCCCGACATTACTCGGTTTTTAAGCCTCCTCGCTATCCTCCTGGTGAGTAGGTTTCTCCGACCGACCGTGACCGCTCCATTCAAGTCGTCTATGTAGGGCAGGTTTATGTATGTTGAATGTAGGATCATCGCTGCTTACGTCGACGGATCGCACCGATTGCCCAACCTTCAGTTCAGGTAATCATCACATGAACCCATGCCTCTATCATCGTGATAGTCGCAGTACGATTTAGAATGTTGCAAGCAATCTGACAGCGATATTGCTTGGCCCTATTTCGATGCTCACGACCTTATTGAATCTCTGAGTAGTCGACATTGGATGTCTGGAAGGATGAGGAGAAGGCAGTACATATTAGGCGAGGGTCGTGAAGTAAGCAGACCCCACTATATTATACAGCTAGATCTCTGTTTTAGTTCATGAGCATCGAATTTTATCGTAACGAATTATCCTTGCTTTGTCGAAACATCTCATGCATCTATAGGGTCGTTTTCTAGTACTACTTGGTGGAACACAAGTATTCAAGTTTCATATCTAAGGCAAGATAAAGATAGGCCTTTGATAATGCAGTGGGCTTTTCGAGGTTCTCTTATAGTAACTTGAAGTCATATACTAGGTAGCTGATTTAGACTGATAGGATGTTACAAGGACAAGCCTGATTTATCAGTGGCAACCACAGGTGACCTGCCATGCATTCAATGAATAACATCATCTTCATTCTCCAAGATGTTGCTTGGAGTTACACTGCAGCTGCTTGTGTCGAGATATAAGAGCTAAGAATACTGATGTAGGCCATGTGATATAAAAGTCAGTTTTTAGGTCTTGTGTAGGACAAGCCTATATAACCTTGGTCACCAAGTTTGTTTGTGTAGCATCGGGTATTTTGCAATCATGATGACCTAGGAGCCACCATTTCTCGTCGTGCAAGGCAACAGGGGTATCGAACTCGGCTGGTGTTGTTGCCTGATTGCTGCTGGTTACTGACACGCAGGGAGAGATGACCAAAGAGCACAAGCATGTCAGTATATGCTAAGGCAGAAAGGATCCTGATCCTTTCCACTCTGCTCAAGGTATGAACCAGGATCTAGCATCTCGGTATCAGACCGCATCACGACCAAAGAAGGAAGGAAGCTTCCTCACCATACCTTCCTGCATGAAGCGGAGTCTTGACATCATCAGCAAACACCTGGTCTCGGCTCCCAGACATTTGGGACAGTGCTTGACTATTATTTATTGTATCTCCATCCCCTCTAGACTTTACTACTTCCTCCCGCTACTGGCTTTCATTTTCAATCTGCTGACAATTGCAAGTATCGACAGCAGATCCGATTCCCAACACCCCTCTCTTTTCCCAATTTTGCCCACTCGTCACCACCAACTTACTGTATGCGACACGCCCAGTTACGAAGTAACACGTGTTCATTACCCCGTTAAGATGAAGACTCTCAGTGAGCAGAAACGGGCGTCTTGTTTACTTCATAGCTAATCACCCCCTCCCAGCTCTCCTCCTCGCTAGCCTTCTGGCCACTGCTACCTTGGGTGCCTCTCTCGATAAGGCCAAAATCACCCAGCGAAACGCCGAAAATGCCCTTGGAAAGCGCGACTGCTGGATCACATGCCCCCTCTCTCGCACCTGGTGCCACTGGCAGCCCTACTCCTACTCTTGCAACGACGACGGCAGCATGAAATACAAGAAAAGGGAGCTTTCCTGCGAGGACCCCCAGGGCGGCTGCTGGTGCAGCTGTGACGCCTTCGCCGCTGCCAAGGAAGACAAGACCACCATGGTAGCCGGCTCTGATGAAACTGTTTAGACATTCTGGGCTATCTAGGTAGCTAAATACGACATTCACGTCTGGCTAGCTAGAGAATCGGAGGAGGTTCTGATTCGGAAGGAACGAACAACAAACCTCAGTCTCGGAGCCCCCGGCATATTGAAGGCAGAACTGGGCAAACGAATGAAAGGTCTCTCGATTTGCAAGCCAACAAACAATACAAATCTTTCTCGTTGCTTCCCTTCCCTCCATAATATTCAGCTACTCGATGTGACTTAACCAGGGACACCTCACCGTGATCAGACACCGGCCCTCCCAAACACGCTTCGAAAACCATGTAACTATCTCCTACTCAAGGCATGAACAGCCCTTATCTCCTTTGATAGTGCAGCATTCCGCGTCCTTTCCAACACCAGCTGCCCTCATTGCTTGTCCCTTTACGAGCACTGTACATCATGCGCATTCTCTGATAGTAACACCGACCTCGTTGCAAAAAGCCATGTTTACACTGGCATCGCAGTAAAGGACGTTCTGGACCGCTCCCGCCAGAGGGTGTGCTGGCGAGCACAAGCGTCTATTGAGGAGAAGCAGCAGTTGGCTGTCCCGTGACAGCCGTTAGCTTGGTAAAGTGAGCTAACGCATTTTGACAAGTTTGATCCGAGTAGCCCCTCGTGACGTTTACCATTACAAAGGCTACGTAAAGAACAACGTTCGAGCGCGCTCGCATTTTGAAACGGCTCGAAAACCGACGGACAAGATACGGGGTACCACGAGAATAAACGACAGAATGTGGTAGACGTCACGCTGATTCACGCAGTCGGCATCCTCATATCTGCACTTCACAAACCAGCCAACGCGTTCGTGTCCATTCTGTTCATCCCGGGTGGCGTTGTTACTCCGATATCGATAATTGTGTCCATACCTCGGCGTCAAAGATGGCCTCCGACACGTGAACTGGCCTTGTGTACACTTCAGCTTGAGATCAGTGGCTAGTGCGATTTAAAGGTCAATGTCTGAACGGGCAGTCTCGAAATGGGCACATCTCCAACTACAATCAGCTTGGCGCGAAGTAGGGCAGGAGTAATCGATCACCTTTTTAGCACACGTATTGGTAGCCCAGTCCGTCGTCGAAGTACGGTCTATTGCAGAACATGCCTCCACATCATCACATGGACTGATAGCAAAGTGACACAGCAACCCAATGGTGCAAAATAAGCTTGTATGTGGCTTCTGATGCTCAGAAAGGGATCTTTGCTTGAATTTCAGGCTGAGAGGTTGCATAGTGAGCCACAGTGAGCACCGTACATGGGATATGGGTTGTCCAATATGTCAATTTATCATAGACCTTGGCTAGCCGAGAAACGTGTCATTCACTGCCCCTTCCCGCAAACTCTTTGTCATGCTTCAATCGCTAGTGCCCCGCATTCGTTGACTCTATATTCTACGTTCATAGCCAGCAAAGGTTTCCGTTCTCACGAACCGTTACGGTAAAATAGGGGGATTCCTTTGCGTTACGTGATAGTTTAAGCCGTTGAGGTTGTAAAATGGAAGAAGTCTGGCCAGTACGTCAAATTAAATCGACATGGTGTCGTTCAACGGCCGATGAGACCTGCTGAACTGTCTGCAATGGCAAATATTCGTCGAAAGATTAGGTGAAAAGAGACCGTCAAGGAAATGGGCGAGATTGTACTTGGTAACAGGTGATAATGGATGTTATTCTTTGAGTAAAAAGCCTCAAGCTTGTAGGGCTGTCATTCGTCTTTCTCAGTGAGGATTGCAGCAAGTTTCGAAGACCTCAAACGCAAAGACATAGCGCGCACTTTGCTCCTTTTCATCATCGCTCGAATGAAATAACCCAGCTCCAAGATGATGAGAGCCACAGTTACCTCTTTTCCATTGCGTGATGACCACCAATCAGATCAGACGGCCCCCTATCGTTCCCACGTTCCTTGAAAAAGCTCAAATTGTGGCGAGTTCGAGCTCGAACGTCTTGAAATATCTGCTGGTGCACCATCGGTAGTCGAAACGACAAGAACTGCTGCCGGGACGGCGACAACCGCATGGACACGTACGTGCCTTCGCCAGTTCAAGACGATACGCTGCACGAGGAGCATCGAGGACGATAACCTTTGCCGCACCATCGGCATTGGAAGTAATTGATGCGTGAGGAAACTAGTCACTGCCTCTCAAGCCGACTGGGACTTCTGATCTGGCCCAGGATGCCGACTGCTGCGACCTCCTCACTGAATGGGGAATGGCATGCCCAAAGTGAGTGATACTAGGATATTCTCTGTTCTGGAGGGCTTGGCGAACATTGAGTGGTAGACATTCACATTCTCAAAGCAGCATGATCATACAGCTGACGCACATGGGAGAGATTCGTAAGTAATGGGAGACACGAATCGATGGCGTGTGAATCACCTGTGTCTACGATCACAGTCTATCATTATATTTTGCCAGTGGCACATCGTGAAACGTCGATATAAAAAGAGCCCGTGACCTCGAGGAATCTCAAAGAATACTTGGCATCTCTTCAAAACCGTCCAAGGCATACCAATACGTTCAAAGCTGCATCAGAAATCAATATGGATAAACCAACCCCACGCTCATGCCTCAAGAAGGCCACCACCTCAAATGTTCAACGCCATACTAAAACCATTTACAAGACTGTAACTGACAGACATTAGGAAGGCCCCAAGCGGCGTGTGACCTGGGCAAAGCCCGAATCTATCGACGAAGAAACCCACTCTCCCGTTCAAGAGGCCATTAAAGAGGCCGAGCATGGTGGCAAGTTGGCGATAACCGCAGAGGGTTGTGCCGAGGGAAAACCTCCCGAGGGATCTAGTCCGGCATTAGCCACACCGGCACTCCCAGTTAAACATCACAGCTCACCGGCGTGGAAGCCCGAGGGCGGTTCAAATCTTCCAGCGATGGGCGCGTGGAGGCTTAGATAGAGGTGAGATGGGAAGACAGCGGCATGATGTCAGATAGCCCTTCCATGTTCACTTCCTAGGCAAAGACAGACCGAGTCTGAGTGGCACCATTCGTCCAAATCACAGTATTAGCTTGACTATTACTGCCCCAGAGGAACTCAACCGGCCATAAGAAGCAAATAAAGGTGAAAGGCTGAGTGAACCACCAGAAAACCGCTTGACTAGACAATTCCTGTGGCAATGCTTCTGAGACGCCCCACAAGATTGGAAGACGACAGCGTCTGGGTGGCCTGTGGGAGGGCGGCAACAATGCACATCTTTTATTGTTCAATATTTCAAGCATGTCCAAGTTGAAGAATGTTTGTATTCAAAAGTACTTTTCCTTAGTCGCGCCAGTGACGGCAAGGCGGATAGCCACGCAACGCCTGCTTCCAGCCCATGAAAATGCATCCCAAGGTATCATAAATCACAAGTCTACGCGCCAAGTATTACCACTGTGAAAACTCCCGACAGCATCCAATCATCTCTGCGAGGGGTACTGGTATCGCGCCGGCTGAGGCTGCACTTCGGTCGCTGGCATCTCCACAGCGTTCGGAGGAGGCTGCGACGCCTGAACAGGCATGGACGCAAGCTCGAACACGCCAGCCTGCTGCTGCTGCTGTGGTGGAGGGACGTATGCAGCTTGAGGATGATGGCCCCAGGCGTGCTGCTGGTGGTACTGAGAATGTTGTGTCTGGGCGAAGGGCGGTGGTGGTGAGGTAGTGGCCCACGACTGACCGCCGGGACTAGGGCTCGGGGAGATTTCGGAGACGGGTCTCCACCCGGCGGGCTTATTGTCGGCCTTGTACTCGTAGGGGTTGTAGGCACCGCCAAACGCGGCGACACTGGAAGGCGGGGAGCTGTGGGGATTATAGCCGGTGGCACCGATGCCACCGCCGAGCATTGGGCGGGACTCGTCGTGCGAGTCACGGCTGCGCTTCAGGCGCCAGACCCACACCAATGCCAATCTTGGCGGTTGTGCTCAAGCCAGTCGAGTCATCGGCGTCAGAGGGTTGAGTCGGGCGAGGAGTGCTGGTGACTATGATGGTGGCGCCTCCAGTCGTTGTCGTCATGAAAGTGGTCGGAGTGGACGTTCTTGACGTTGCCGACGCTGATGGTGTTATTGAAAGGGAGGCAGTGGCGCCAACGGCACCCAGTTGAATGAATTGGTCCTCGGTCACGGCGACGGGGGTCTTGGAGTCGGAGCAAGCGGTGCTCAGAGACTGGTAGACGGTTCGGAGTGTATCCTTTGCCTGCTTCCCTAAACACTGTGCGGCATTGGTGACGAATTTGCCCTTGCTATCGCTGCAAAGACATTTGTTCATCTCTGGCACCGTGTCTCCATCGCACTGGCTGTTATCGGACGCGGCGTACAAGCAGGGCTGCGCTGCGCTGGGGTAGAGGCTGAAGTCGTTTTGGTATTTCGCGAGGGCAGGTGTGGCAAGCAAGAGGATGCTTAGGAGGCTCGAGGCCTTCCTTCGCGAGGGGGCCATGCTTGGCAATGAGCTTGGTGTAATCGATGTGGATGACAGAGGATGAGCAGTAGAATTCTTTTTGAGGGCTGTCAATAAATCGGGCCATGCGTCGATTGGAAATTGACTGGGTTCGTGGCTCGGGGCAGAGTATGCTGTAAACCTGCGTAGAGTTGCGATCAATTCGTACGAGCAATCTGTAAGGGCTGTGCTGATGGCGATGTGTATGCTACGGGTCGAATGGCGAGATGAATCACAGCAGCAAGTGGAAAGAATTGCCAGCAGAGAATTCACCATACGGGAGAGGGAGAGAGGCGAGAGGGGCGTTGTTTAATAAAGAAGTGCGACAGTGATGACGGATGAGCTAAGAAAGAAGGGGATGGCCGATTTCTCGTTTAGCGTCGTCCTCGCCGTTGGAAGGATGTTGAGGTGAGATGAGATGGGATGGGATGGGCAGGAGGCTGAGGCACACACGGAGGCTGAGGGAGAGGCAGAGGGACAGCAGACGGATGCTTCCATTTCCCTCGTCTGGGGGGCTTTCCCTGAGCATTTCCTGGAGAATGGAAGATATACTTCATGCAGCGGAGGGAGGTCTCTTTGGATAGCTATCGAGGACAGGGAAACGAAACCGATTTCTTTCCTTCCCGTATCCAAGTTACCTAGGTCGGTAAGGTATATGCCATTTACGTGCCTGTCTCCTTCCATCGAGGAAGTCTCTCTGGCAAAGGTACCTACCCAGGTAAAGTACGAGCTGCCGTGTACGCTCATTCGAAATGGATGCATCGCAACTGCCCATCGTCTATCTCCCAAGGTACTACCACATGTATCTACCTTCCTTACCCGGGAAATGTAACTGCCCAATCCAGGCAGTTGGCTCCGACTCGCTTCTTTCCTTCCTAGGGCTGAAGGCTGAGCATCTGAATCTGCAGTTGCAGGTGCAAGAGAAGGGGCAGGTGCAGTGCTCTGCTCTTTCCATCTTCCTACCCCTTGCGCTTTCCCCGAATGATGACCACCAGAAACATTTCATCGAGGAAAGCAGCCAATGGAAGACGCCCAGAGACCGAAGCCAGCGACAAACGGTGCTATGCTTTTGCGTAGGGGGCTGAGCTTCGCTGGCCGGCTGCTGCAGTCTGCAGTGTGGCTACTGATTAATTAGGTACATAGCGACCATCGCCTCATGTCCCAGTGCCTTTCCAGGCAGAAAGAATGCGCCACGTTGAATGCTGTGCGCTGGTAAACCCATCAGTATTGGCGCACCGCAGGATCTGCCGCTAAGCCCGATATCGACACATGACCTCTAATTTTAGCGGCTTACGAGCCTTTGCTTTGCGCTTTCAGAGGTTGCCTGCTGCTCAGGTACCGTCGTAGGTCCACTCGACACTGCACCCTGTTCCATGGTGAGGTGCAGCCCATCTCCGACGCCTGCATCGTGGTCCGGGCTCGATTGGCTGCACCAGCCACTTGCAGCCCCTTGGTAATGGGTTTCCAAACTGTTTGTTCCCTGATGCGATGTCGAACTCGAAAGGACGCAGAGAGACACCACATTGTCAGATCATGTGTATTCCCGACAACATCACAAGGGGCTTTCCCGGTGTATGTGGGACTTGGGATCTTTCGAAACGCGACATTGAAATGGGAGCAATGTTGTCTGCGAAATGCCACCCATGTGGACTCCATCAGGTCTCGCAGTAATCAACCATCGTCATCCCAGCATACCAGCCCAAGTGCTCCTTCATCAACTCCAACCCAAAGGTGAGGTGCCGCCCGAGGTCACCATTTTGTCCTGTCCGTGGCTCAGCCGGTCCCTGGCACCCGGGTGCCGTTCGTCCCGCAAAACCAGCAAGTCAAAGGATCACCACATGGGACGCACACGGTTCGTGAGAAGAGGCTTCTGGGACGACGGCTCAAAATAAACCGTCAAGCCCCACGGCTCTAAATACCCGAATTCCGCTGCCTACATCACGTCACCCCAGCCACTGCTGTCATTGGCCCAAGTCCATCTGATCTCACTCAACGACTCGCGCTATAATCTCACCGAATCCGGATCCATGGGCTGCTTCCACGGCTGCCTCACCAAGCATCCCCGGCCTTTTGCTTGTTAATTGTCGCAGTGAAGCGGCCTAGAAGTTGTGCAGATGTTGTCTGTGCTGGGCGCGACAGCGGCTGACATCCATACGAAGGAATGATCACAATACAGCATCAGTAGCCCAGGCAAGCCGGAACATGACAAAGAATGGTCACATCAGAGCATAGAGACGAGCGACGGACCGCAGCCCGCACTTGACGCATATCGAACGCCACACGCACCGCTCTATTTCTCCAATCGGGGCGTGTCTCTGCAGACTCTGTATCCTCTAGTCTTCCTCCTGCCCGACAGGCACAAGACGCCCAACAACGAGGTACTTGCTCTCGAAATTCTCCTCCCACCCCTGCAGCGCCTCCATCTCTTCCGGCCCCAAACCGTCCAGCGTGTCCAGCGGCCCGTCCAGGTCCTTTGTGAGCATGTCCTCGTCGAAACTGCCGCTCGCGAGCCCGCGCGAGGCGTCGCGTCCCGCAAAGTTGGAGTACGGACCCCCGGGGCCGTAAAAGTTGCGTCCGTGGGTGACGTCGAACACGCGGCCGCGGACGGCAAAGTAGATGAGTCCGTCGTTCTCGCCGTTGAAGGGCAGCAGGGTGCGAGGGGTGAAGACGCGGAAAACGGTCGCGGGCGGCTCCTTCGGGAGGACCGGCGGGGGTGTCGGTCGGAGCATGGTGTATATTGTGTACACGATGACGAAGACGAGGACGATGTTCAGGGGGGTGAGGAAGCCATCGCTGCTCGGAGATTGTTAGCTATCGTCAGGACGAGCGGCTGTAGACCGTAGGCAGACGGACCTGTGGGTTTGCAGCTTGACGGCTTCCTCTTGGAGGCGCTTGTCCGTGTAGTCCATGGCGATGTTCTGCGTACGGTTTAGGGGTGAAGTGGTAGTTGCTCGTTAGGCGACAACTGCAATGGTTGTCGCGGGTCGTCGCTCGTAGCTGCGTAGTTGATCTGTAGCAGCCGAGGAAGATGTAGAGCTCGAAACAGGGTGGTTTGTTCTAGTCAAGAAGGGTGGGTTGAGAAACAGAGCTCCATCCGCGATTTCCGTCGGAGCTCTCCCAATTCCCGTCAGCGCCATGAGACCGTGGAGTTTCCGCGCTGGGTGCCCCGTGCCCCCCATTATGTCATCCGCCCCGACCCTCGCTGGTCCAAGCTCCAGAGCTTGGATTATTCCCCTCCGCGATAGCTTCTGTTCCCACGACGTTAAGTGGAGGTACCTCAGTCAGCGTCCAGCATGCCAAAGTTTTCAATCCTCGTCCGAAGTCAGCCGCGTCTTTTCTGCGCTGCCTGTGTATAGGACTCGCCCTTCACTTTGGCTTTGATATCTTGACTCGGTTTGCTGCAACTTGCGTTGCGAACGACGTTCTTCGTCACGAACAATGTAGCGCGTCACTTTCTTTGGTTCGTAGCTCCATGTCTCTTAAAGCGACTAAAGAGATTGTCCGCTCGGCCTATCTTGTCGCGGGAGAGATTGGACTCGACTGTTTTGTTACAATTCTTGGTAATGTTCAACTACTGCGTCTCAAAGCACACAAAGATATCCAAACAGTCGCGCCAGCTCGCTTCCATCATCCAGAACGTCTGTACGCTTTGCGATATGGATTCGCCTGGTGCAACTGTTCATGCGAATCCTTGGCGTACTGTCAGTCTTTCAACTTTGTGCCATCTACTACTGTCAAGTTACAGTTCAGCTGTTCTTCGTAATCGTGTGTAGCACACAGTAGTATTATTCCTGGAGACGTATATCTGGTCGCTGTTCTCGCCGATTCAACCTGTTTGTTCGAAGAGCATATATCAATCGTGATGCCGCCAAGTGGAATTTCAATAATCGCCACTAACAACTACTGAAGCATCTGCAACTGGGAACACCGCTCAAAAAGCACCTGAATCGATAGTCAAACATCTCATCTTACCGCGATGGGTTCCTCGAAGAGAAATGCTGATGGGAAGCCCACCACGAAACAACCAAGACCCTTGGAGTCACAGGGACAAGACAACGAAAACCTGCCCCCTCCTGGAAGCAATTTACTAATAACCATTCCCAGTACCCAGCTATCTGATGCGCAGCCGAAAGAAGACCTCAGCTCAGACGGAATTGCTATTCCCGAGACACCACTCAAATACCACCGCCCTCCAGGCGAAAGCGATTCTCCCGCAGAAGGTCAGGAGGTCGTGACTGATACGCCGCTCAAACACGTCCGTACTACCGATCCTGACTCTTCTTTCGAACACAGCGAGATCGTGCGCGACACGCCTTCTCGACGCCCCAGCAGGACTTCTTCTCGCCATTTACGATCTGAGTCGGATCCCATTGAGAGTGACACTCCGCAGGAAGAATCCCCGGAAGCGACATCTCCTGAAGACGACCCCTGCCGAACTGATTTCACCCAGGACGATCAACCTCAAGCAGGTTTGAACCCTCACCAGCCCGAAAACGCCATCGACCCTCTACATGACCCCTTCTTTCGCGTAGACGACCGCCGCCCGGACGGCTCATACCGCTGTCCGCACGCCGTCGTCTTACCCTGCTTCTGCCCCGGCACCGCTCCAGCTGTAGGTGTCCCCTGCAAAGACTGCACCAGTGAAGCGCCGCCGTGTCCCGTCTCTCGTGTTTTGCGATGGGCGGACTCTGAGCATCTCGAACAAGAGCTGTACCGCGAGCGGCAGCGTCAACGTGGGTATGTCGACTTTGAGCGGCAGTGGGAGGATGCGCTGGCCAGGGCCAATAATCGCAAGGAAGAAGAGGCGAGGCGCCGTGAGGAGGCGGAAAGCGCACGATCGGCTGCGAGACGAGCGGCAAGGGCTGCCCGGGAGGCTGAATTGGATTGAGAAAGGTTTGATGAATTAGACGAAGTGCTGGGCGTCACATGAATGCGTGTGTCAGGTAAGTTGTAGTATTCGTATCAGCTGGTCTGTATACACATTTGATTACATCTCATACAACCCAGCACTCCATCCCATAAATTCACGTCCCTATTCGCCATTACCCATACCGTACCCAAACCCAAAACGTCTTATGTGCAGAGCACGCCGCTTTAGTGAGCAGCGGCGAACTTGATCTCCTTCTCCACGACCTTGACGTCGGTCTTCTCGTCCTCGGCGCCGTACGAGTCGCGGCCGTCGGCGAAGACGGCGTCAAAGTCGTACTCGGACCACCGGATCTCGGGGTTCAGGCCGGCGAACTTCCAGACGCCGTTGACCTTGCGGTACCAGTGCATGTTGTAGCTGTGGGCGTGGCCCTTGACGGCGACCTCGGTGCGCGAGGCGTCGGTGTACTTTTGGTGCGGCACGCGCAGCTGGTGGTGGCCGATGACCTCCGTGTCCGAGACCTTTTCCCAGCGGGAGCCGCCGATGAAGTGCTGCGTCTTGAGGAGCGGGTTGCCGAGGACCGACTTGTCCGAGATCATGGCGATGAACTCCTCGGCGGGCATGGCCTCCCAGATCTTGTCGAGGAAGGAGCGGTAGTCGATCTTGCGATCGTGTTAGTCCCGGTGGAAGACGGTTTCTGTTTGTGTGTGCTGGGGAGAGACTTACGCGGAGCTCGGGGGCGATGCACTTGCGGAGACGGTCCCAGTCCTTGGAGTCGTAGGAGTCGGCCCACTCGAAGAGAGCGGCGTTGAGGCCGAGGTAGTCTGGAAGAGATCAGCATTGCTCACGACATCTTGTGGGATGTGGTTGCGAGGACGTACCCTCAAAAGTGATGTTGCCAGCAGGGGACGCCATGATGTCTGATAGGTGGGATATTACGTAGAGGTCGAATGTATAATAAGCTGGGATATACCAGTCAGAGAAATCCAGAAAAAATGGACATTTGGAAAAAGGGAACTTTGGTGTTTATAGTCTGAAGGAAGCCAGTCCGATCTCACCATCGCGTCGAGCGAATAACCCTTGTTGACAGAGATCATCGGGCTAAGCTGGCTAGCTCGTGGCGCCGGACTGCCGCAAAACACCCGGGTCCTGGACGACGGAGGCCCGAACGCAGGATCGCCGTACGACTGGTTGCGTGCGAGCGCGAAGGAAATCCGTTGCTCGCCATCTCATCCGGCACCAATGCAAGGGGAGCTGGCACGATGCAAGCGCCCCGGGCTGGCGTCCCTTTTTTGGCCCATCGGACTGGTGGTGGGGAGAGCCCGGTGGGTGGATCTAAGCCCCGACGGGGCTTCTTCCACGATGCGCATGGAGGATCCTTGGGTGCAGACTGGATTAAAATAAAGGAGCTCTGTAGCCATTTTAACCAAGGAGAAATGATGGTGGCCGAGGTTGAAGAAATGGCGACAAACTCGCCAACTCAACCGTGCAATGCATTCCTGCGTTATTGGATGCCACGATCACCAACTTACACAGCATCATCGTAGTCGGCAGATTGCGCTTATCCACGATGGACCGAAGTAGAGACGGGCTGACAAACCGTGTCTCTGCCTAGGCGTCGTACCGTCCGGAAGTTCGGGCGACACGGTGAGATCCTACGCCTCGAGAGACACAGCGTGTCCGCTCGGCCTTCGCGGCAAGTTTTCTCAAGCGCGAGCAGTTCGTCTGGTCATGTCATCTGTTCGTCGTGTCGGCCCATCATCCGAGGGCATCTTTTGAAGGGCTGAGGATCTTGTACTTGCCTAGCACTAGTCAGGTGTTGGAGAGCCTTCGTTGAATAAAATCAACACATTGCACGTTGATGATTCGGAACAATTGAAGATGCCTCTTCTCTTGATCCAACCATGTCATGGGCGGAGCAATGCGGGGGTCAATCCACGGGCCTAGGTGGCCAGCCAGGCGTTCCCTCGTAAGCCAGAGGAAACTACTTGCAACAAACGACACCAGCTGCATCTTTAATTCATCTCAGGAACAGATCTGCTGCTGCATTAAACTGGTGCTTCTATGTAACTAGTGTACACTTGGTACCCGGGAGCTTGAATAGCGACCGTCTCCCCTGCCGGAAAGCCCCACAACGCCGGCCCGAGTCTCCACTGCGCCAACGTCCGAGTACAGCTCGGAACCCAGCAGACCGTCACCCAAGGTACAGAATTCGTCTCACCCAAAGAAATTTCTTTTTTGAGGCAAAATAGTGCCACTCAGCGTAGGGCCGCAGGAATGGCGCGCTGCCCGGGGCAGAAGCCTATTGTCAGTTCCTACGGGGGCTCGTGAGGTATCAGAGCTGTATACTGGACCTTTAAGAGAATTCTCCTCTTCATTTGTTCTGTTTTTGAGTCAAGGCGGCCGGTGTATCTGCTACGTGCTAAGTAGAAAAGTCTCCAACTGATCGAGGTCGGTAACAATTGATAGCGTAACCTGGGGGGCGTTGCGTGAGAGCGAACCGATGGGTCGAATGGTAGATTGAAGAAGTGCATTCCCCCAACTCAACACCCGTATCCATTGCTTTTCCGCAAGCGAATCGAAGACTTCTAATAAAGAATGGTCCTTCTTCAACTGAACCAGATGGACGGACTGAACCTCTGCTGCTATCTCTGACTCTGCAAAGTGCGCTCCTTTGAAGAAAGACTCGACAGTCATCCTCAACGCGAAGTCCGGTCTATCACCGTCGGTTCGAAATCGAGCGTACAAAGAACGGGTGGCTATCGGTTTTGTAAACTCGGAGCGTTTACACCACATGACGCCGTCCCGGGAGCTACGGCATACTGAGCTCCAATCCGGGGGATAGAATTCCGTGCACCAAATTGGCGACTTGTCAATGGACACGTGCACCCTAAGTAGACATGGGGATGCCACGGGCCGTTTCTCTGGAGACACCGACAAGTCTTCCCAACATCTCGATCCATTGATGTAAATCCGGCTTGAATCCGTGGTGAAGAACTGGACCGGCAGGCTTAGTATGAGAGCGCCTGGCGGGCGAAAGATGACCTCCTTTTCCCGCAGCAGTGGGACTGCCAAGAAAAACGGGACGGATTCTTGATGGTATTTGGTATCGACGCACTGCAAAAGACCGTAGAATAGTCCGCCAAAGTCTGTTCTCGGTTCCGAAAACTTGGTCTCGATACTGAGGCCTTTGTTGGTCAGGTAGTAATGCTGCTCTCTGGGACTCGGTCGACTCTGAACGCGTTGACTACCCTGGAAACTCAGTGGAGAAGTTGCGAACAATCCACCCTTTTCTGGAAGTGCTTGTCGGTAGCCCCAGGCAAATATCGATTGGTCGTCTGTCCCGTTCACTATCTTCTCCTGCAGTCTCAGGAAGGCTTTATCTCCCTCTCCGTACAGCATGGGCATGTTGACGTCGAAGAGCCCGAGAAGCGAATACGCTCTGTCTTCTACGCGCGTAGTTTGCCGCTTGGCTGCCCAGCTCATCTTTTGGGCGACTGAGAAGTCCCCTCGCGGTAGAGGGTACTCTTCCAGAGCGCCCTCTGCGACTGATGTGATGCTCGAAACTAGTTTTCGAAAGTTGAAACCGTCGATCGAGGCGTGAGCTTTGGCGGTACTTGGCGTGCCTCTGCGGATCTTGTCGAGAGTGTCGATGCTCTTCCATGACGAATCAAAGAAACGAATCTGTCGAGGCGCAAGCAGCTCTTGCAAGGTCCAGCCCCGTTCGAACCAACGGCTCTTGCGAAAGCTTGACTCCCAAAACTTCATCCCCGCAACTTCGTGGGTATGCACGTCTGGTAGAAAGACGAAACACACGGCGGCATTTTCGTACCATTTGAACATGGAATTGATGGCCTCGGTGAGCTCGGCGCTGCTGGACTCGTCGACGCAGCATGTGTCGACTCCAAGTTGTAGACAATTGACCACGAAGATGGTAAGCCACTCTGCCATCGAACGGGTCCGTGTCATGTATCGAAGAGTGAAGCTCTGATAGACAGGAGTTTGCATGGCTCAAGGAGGTTTTCGGAGTGAAGTCGTAGATCGTCAGCAGATGGCGAGCTTGAAAAATCACGAATCACTTTCCAAGTCGTGTTACGCAATAGTTGTGGTCTTTCTATCGGGTCGATTGCGACGGATTGCACTTGAGGATATACCTAAATGAAGTGAACCACCTCGTTAGAAGGCTCTCCTAGCCTTCAACGCAACTTGACTTCAATCTCTGTCGAGGGTCGGGCCATCAGGGGGCTTGCCTCTCGTTGCACTTGCTCACTTCGTCAGCCAGGTGGAAGCTGCCTTCTGCGTTCTGTCTCCTGCCATCACTCCATGTAGAAGCAGTGGCTCCTTCCAGATACCTCATCTGCAACTGCTCCTGCCTTCGCGCCTGGTCCTGCTCCTACCTCATCAGCGCCACAGAAAGAAACAGAAGGAAGCTTCTTTCCATCAAACGTCGGGAAGTTAGGAGAGGTCGTTCTTCCTTCCCTGAATCCCAGAGCGCATCGGTATAAATACCCTCTCCCAAACCTCTGCCGTCCACTTCTTCTCTTCTTCACCATCGCGACATTCCAGGTTTGTCTTTTCCCCTCCCATGCTTTCATGTACCCTCCCCGTCATGTATCCCTTCCCGAGACTCAGTTTGTTGACCTGCATGTGCGGTCGATGATCATCACAGTCTCATGGCCCTCCACGACAACATTGTTTTGTGGCATAGTCCGTCTCCATGATTATGCCATACCAAAGAGGGCCAGAACAACTTCCAGTCGTTCGCTCACGGGGATCTTTCAACTAACCGTCCCCGTGGCACCGGTGGCTGGCGGGGTTCCTCGTGGACCCCCATGCCTTTCACCTCATGACGATGCGTGACCGAGCCCCCTGGCTTAACAGGGTGGTACATTTTTTTTGCTTTCCGCTTCCCAGTGTCCAGATGATGCCCAATTTGCAGTGACCCCCAAGATAACAGATCTGGACCCCCGTGTGATATGTCCCTCAAGCCAGGCTCAGTCCATGAACAGCCACCCAGTGACCACTTGTCGTGAATCACCTTCTGCCCTGTGTGATGGAAGTTTCATCATTGCCTGTCCCTGTGAAGTGTCTGCGCTTGCTGACTTTGACCCAGTCCCGAGCCCACGATGTGCGTTCGTACCTGTGAGGCCAGCTGCGTGTGAAAAGCCCAAATGCGGCATTCCATTGCCTCTCGAATGCCGAAAGATGCGTTTTTGACTCGCCGAACGAGAAGATGCAATGGGAGAATGTAGAGCACGAAAAGAAACGCGAGGTGCCCTGTCCAGTTGGCAAGAACTGCAAGGCTCTGGTTCTGGGTCCTGCCACGATGGCCGCAAGATGTAACGACAATCGTGCTCACCAACTACCTACTTGCCTACCTAGAGAAAGAGACAAGGAAGCTAAATGGCAGAACAACGAAAGAAAAGAAAAAAAGGCCCAGAGAACCTACCGTCGCTGCATGGCCAGCATCGCCACGCCAATTGCAAATATGCCTGCTGGTCTCGAAAAGATTTCGCGGTGACGATTCGACAAGCAGGTGTTCAATAAAAAATGCAGAAGAAAAGGGCCTTGGCACTTGCCTTGCCGTGTTTGCGAGTTGTCGGTGGCAGAAAGCCGCCTGCGATTTTGGGAGGAATGGAAGAAAACGTTGGAGTGCTGAAAGCGTAAGGTATTAGGGGTAGAAAAGGTAGAAAAGAGCGGAGGAGGCCTTCGGAGACGAACACCTCGCTTACCTTCCAGGTTGAAAGACATTGCGGCGCCTGATGAGGCAGGCGCGGTGACCCTGTCGAACCAGAATGGAGAAGGGAAGAAAATCTTGAGCGAGGTCACACAGGTGCCCATCAGGCAACGTAGGGAGCACCTCAAGCACCAGATCGAGCACGTCGAGCACATCAGGGTGCCACTCTGCGTATCACGTGAGCACTGCGTCACTTGCTGTCGGAAAACGCCACGACATCCGCAAGACTTGCCGCCCGTCAAACAGCAGCATCTTTCCCAAGGACGTGACACCACCAGTTTAAGCGAGGCGACGATCTCTGTTTCGATTCCGTGAAGAACTTGTAGGGAGAGAATCAAGGTACCCATCGGTTTGACAGAACACTTCTCCTAGTGACATTCCTAAATAGAAGGGTGGGGCCTGGCATCGCTGACATTTCGACCCCATCCAGATCTTACGCCATGGCACCAGTCGTAAACTCGTCAAACAAGACCATGTCATCAAACTTTCTCGCCATCGCGTCGATCTGCAACTTGCCAACCGCTCCTGCCGACGGATCGAAGATGAACGTCGTGAAAGCCTCTGACCCTCCCGCGTGATGGCGTCCGTTGTCGTCAATGTACTCCATGAGCTCCTTGGCCTCGCTGGCCGTGAAGGCGTCCTTCTGCATCGCCATCGACAGGAAAGCCTGCGCGACGTTGCGGAACACGGGGTAGCACACATACAGGTCGCGCCAGCAGCGGACGCAAAGCACAAAGTAGAAGCGCCACAGCGGGTCGCTGCGGTCCTCCAGCAGTGCCAGGCTGAGCGTGAAGAGTCCCGGGTTGATGAAGCCGGTGATTGATCCGGCCAAGTGGTGCGTGCGATAGTTGACGATGAGGTCGCGCAGCTGTTTAACCGACGCTGCATGGATTTTCTTTGGGTGGCTGTCGACGGATGTGAAGGACATGAGGCGCTCGGTGGAGGGTGTCGAAGTAAAGGGACGGAAGAGGGTGATGACCACAAAGTGGAACATGATGCTGGGGTTCTTGCGTGAGCGGAAGTTGCGGAGTGAAGCTGAAGGTATATTTGCGACCACAGGACTTACTGAAACACGACCAAGTCGGATGGAGCCAGCGCCACGCGCTTCATGTCGGCTGGGAGAGACGCAGCCCAATCCAGCAGTCTCCGATATTTGACTTCCGCGAAGCCTAGAGGCACACAGTCTGAGACGGATCCATCACCCGTCATGGCACCTGCCGGGATATAAACGCCCATGATCTCTTGGATGATGGTCATCAACTTGCAGTATTTGACGAATACCTTGCTGCGGGTATACGAGGCCCCTTGCGAAGACTTCAATGGCTGCTTTCTTTCATCCTTCAACTCTTCAGGGATCGACAGGCTCGGAGGGTATCGTATTGGGGGATGGTGGTAGAAGACTACAAGGAACCTGCATGCGATATCCCAGTCAGCTCGTGATTGCACGCGGATTGAAGACCGTTGGTGAGTACATACGTCAGCCACACGTACGCGCCCCAGGCAATATGAGCAACGGCTCTGGCCCACTCAGGAGATTTTCGCGCGAGGTCAGCGGCCGCCGCGTCTTCGACACTCCCAAAGAGACCCATTCGTTCCGCTATACGGCGTCCCGCCATCGCGAGCTCCATGCCCAGGGCGTCTTTGCCTTCGTAAACGCAAGCATTGCTAAAGACTTCGATGGCCGCAACCGTAAGGATAGAGTCGTTGGCGGCCTCGCCGCTCCAGAGCATCTCGGCCTCCTGGAAGAGAGCCGCCTTCAGCACGGATGTCTGAAGTTTAATGGCCGTATACTTCTGCTGTACGTCGCAGGATGTTGATCTTTCTTAGCTTATTTCAACTTCTCCAGCGAGGTCCCCTTCGGAAGAACTCACGCTTGCGAGGCACAGGACGGCCGTGACTAAGAAAGCCGAACAAAAGTTTGGTTGGCACGACACCAGATCATCGAGGAAGAGGTCCGCATCAAAGAAGCCGACAACGTTATGCTCCGTCTCGAGGTAGAAGGATATCAGCGTGGCAGCAAGCTCGTCCGAGAGGGGCACCTTGGTCCAGTATCCAATCTGTAATCGTTCCAAACGACTGTCGCGGTATTTACGAGGCATACGAGGTCCTGTTGTTGGCGTTTCTTGCCTGGTCCCAGCAAACCCAGCGTCTGCTGAATTGCTTTGCAACTGCGGTTCTGTTAGGCTCTCCAGCTTACCTGTACGCATGGGGACCATGCTGCCATCGGGAAAGCCCGGCAACCCCGCAGCGGAGAGAGCCTTTGTGGTCGGCAAGATGTTCAAGAGTTCGGGAATGGGTGTCTCGTGGAGTCTCGGGTATGCGGTGCCGTACTGCGCCATGAGTTCGAACTCGACTGACGACTGCGTTGCTGGCAGGATGGCGCGAGCCGTTTCGAGGTCGGACGGTCTCGTTTCGGTGTATAAGCCGCCCTCGAAGGAGGATATCAACCGCGACGTGTCGGAGGTCGAACGTAAGCGATGCAGCAGGTGGACGGCTTCTGGACCGGGGAGCGAGCGAAGGAGTTCCATTAGTCGCGTCTGATCTTCCAGATGACGCTCACGAGCCTCCAGAGACCGGCCCTTCTCGATGTTGTCCGCAGCCTGGGCATTGTGGGTGCTTCTGTATACGCACTCGACTGCCATTCGAGTGCATGTCGTGCAGGCTGGCCGGCGGCCGTCGCACTGTCAACGACATGGATTAGCAGACGAGCTTGCGGAGAGCTGACGACCCTGGGTGGAAGATGATACAGAGTCAGCGTATAGTAGGAGGGGAGGACCCTACGCCGAGCTTCTTGATGCGACAACGATTGCAAGCGACATGGTGGCTTGGGCGGCGAGGTCTCTTGGGTGGCCTTTCGTCTCGATCCGCCGTCGGGACTGGCGGACCAGAAGCCGGCAAGAGCGGCCGAGGATGGTCCTCCATGGTCGTCACTTACTCTCGACAGTCGGCGTGATTCGTGGTCTTGGCCAACGCAGACCAGAGATGCATGGGATGGCTGGCACCTTTTGCGGAGTTCAACGTGATGTCAGTCTGCTACCGGCCTCTTCGGCGATGATGCGACCGGTCGTCACCCGGAAAAAGAGCTCGGTCCCGGGCATTCCAGTCTGATACAGATAATATTCCGACATCCGCGACGATAGCTAAGAAGGCTCGCGTCACTACTCGCTCTGTTGCTAATTAGCGAACAGGCAGATGCCAGAAAGGGAGGTTGTCGTGGGGCCAGAGAGATCATCCAATGAGGAGTAGCGGAGCTGTCCCCGCTCTTTCTGATTAGTCGCTGGCTATCTGATCATGGCCCAGTCACGTGCTCTGAGGGATGAGCCACCAACAACAGTTGCTTTCTACACCCTCTTTTATTACGGTTTGCCTCTTACCCAATCAGCAATGTTTCCTTTGGAGCGTCTATCAGGTCGAGAGGAAGATTGCTGAGAAAGCGTGAGCTTGTTGGAAAACAGTTGCCGGAGATGGGCAGGGCCATTGAACCTGATAGAATGGCAGGTGCCAGGAATGGACAGTTGCGCGGCGCGCCGCATATCAATCCCCAGGTATTGAACGCGCCTTGTTCACGAAAGACATGACAGATTGAAAGTCTTGCACACATCTCTTACGGTCGCAGAACCCATCCCATTCCGTTACTGAAACATGGTTCTTTAGCAATTACCAGACTTTTCGCAGCGCGACATAAGGCAGATGAAATTCTGCTACGTGCTACAACATTTAACTAAGAGAGAAGTTGTAGTTACCTGAGCATGTCATTGTAAGGTAGTTTAAAGACCCATGGTCTTAAATCCTGTCGAGAATTTCCTTTGCAGCGTTGACTCTACCCTCCATCTCCGGGTGCCTCTTTGCCACAGATTTGGCACGCCGCTGGATAGCTCTCGCTTCTGGCCCGAGTATCACTGCGATCAATGCCTCACCTAGCTCACTGCGGTGCCAGGGGTGTTTGCGATGGTTCGCCCTCTTGCCAATGCCGAGCAGTTCAGCGCGACTGGCGAAGTCATAACAATCAGCCCAGCGAGGAAGGACAACCTGCGGAACACCAGCACTGCCCGCAATCATCAGTCAAGGTACCTACCTACCTGCACAAGGGATTACTGGGTCACTTACCAAAGAGCTTCGTGAAACGAGTTGGCGCCACCGTGGTTGATGGAGCCAGCTATCCCGCCTGATTCCAGAATCGATTTAGGCTCCGCTGTAAACCAGTCCATGATCCTTGCTCTGTCGTCCTCGATCTCCTGTTTGAGAATATCTGTGAAATCCGTCCATTCGCCGGTAAAGCCGTTCGTGTCCTGGCCTTCTGGCAACTCACGGGGCATCTTCCACAAAATTTGAAGCTTGTCTTCTCCCGCGTTCCCTGCGCTGGAGGCATGGTCGAAGAAAGCGCGGAACGCGTACGCGACCTCCTTGGCGTCGTCGACACTGAACACCATGTGCGTGCCGAGGTTCATGTAAATTGTCGGGCCTCGTTTCAGCCACGTCGCCAACTCAGGGTCGACGACGCATATCGGCGCCGCAGGTCGGATAATCGGACCGCAGGAGATGATGTGGTCTGGGAACACCGAGAGAGGTAGGTCGATATCGGGACTGTTGGCGACGAGGACCTTGATCCCCTCGGGGGCTGGGGTCAGCAAGCCGAGATCGGCCATTGTGGTGAGGGTGAAGTCCGGGCCGTACGTCTCGCGGAGGTGCTGAGCGAGGCGGGGCCGCGTCTTGTCTGTGAGGATGGCGAAGGCCAAGACGAGGTTAAAGAAAACGTTCCAGGGGATGAGGTTCCATGGAATGGGATACTTGAAGCCAGTGCCAATTCTAGCAGCTCGTGTCAGTAGATTGTTCTTGAAGTGTGTCGAGGTACGGGGTATCTACGCAGGATACTTCCAGAGGGCTGCTAGGTAGGGCTGCATTGGTATGGCAAAGTCCTTGATGACGTTAGGGGCCAAGGCAATCCATTTTACTTTGGCGTTTCTCGCAAAAGAAAGACCAGGTGCAAAGAGATCATCGACAACCGTGATATCGGGCTTGATTTCGTCGTGTAAGCGTTTCAAATCATCGTGGATACCGACGAACTCATCGGGACGCCATGGGCAAAGGAGTTCCGGAAGACCGGAGAGCGTGCGGCAGGTGTTGATGAGGCCAGGAGGCAGCAAGTATCTCTGATTATCAGATTCCCCGGGTCTAACTGCCGATTCGAAATGCGAGAGTCCAAGAAGCTCATGAAAGTGGACAGGTTCCAAAAGAGGTTCGCTTGGCGTCAGAGGTTGGTGGAGGCTTCCCACCGCTTTTTGAAGTCTTGCCTGAGATGCAATGTGGATCTCAACGTCTGAAGCGAGTCGCAGTATGGCATGAGCGGTTGCAAGCACGACGTTGGATTGGCCATAGTCGTGGCTAGTTATGAAGAATACTTTGGGGCGCGTGGTAGACGATGTTGTTGGCATGATGTACATCAGCAACGCTTGGTTGCAATGTTCCTCTGATGATGGACGCAACTCTGTTGATGGACACGGCTAAGCGGAGGTAGGGACAAAAGGAAGCACTGCATAGTTTTTTAAGAAATTATGACCATGAGCCGTAGTAATAACCCAAGGGCAAAGCGCCTCGTTGCAACGTGTGCAGTAGAGCTTTTCTGCCACGACAAAGTCATCTGTGCAGGGAGGCTCGGGAAATATTTTGCGACACTTTGCATTGGTTAGAAAAGCCGAGAGACTACGCTTTATCCTACATTTGGCCGTCACTCCTGAGATTTCAGTGGTCAATCTCGAAGCGACCAGCGTTGAATGGTCTGACGTGAGACGAGAATGCATGATGCCGCTAGGTCATGCTGGAAATAGGAGGGTGCATCGAGTAACCTAAAGCTGATAGATCAGGTAGCATCGACTACATTATTCGCGGGCACGCTGCTCGTAAACCAATCAATCAGGGCCTCTACCTCGTCAACTCGAGCGTCATGTCGTCTCCAGAGCCGACAAATCAGTGACTGACCACCGAGACAGCGGCTTCAACTTATTGAGCTGACAACCGAGGCCAGATGAAAATGTTTGTAGCTTCTAGAGTGTGAAATTTCCAGGCGTGTAGCGAGCGGCCTATATGTCTTTTTGTTCAGCTCTCGGGGCAAATCGGCGGCCAACTTGCTGCCCCAGAGTACAATATGGTAAGTTACATGAAAGCTTGACGAACATCTGGTATGAGACACGTAAGTGCACAGCCCGTACAACTGGAGTTTTGAAATTGCGATGTTATCATGTGTCTAACGCCCTTCGGTCCATCATCTCCTTCATCTCCTAAGCAGACCTTCATGCTGCTGCGACTGGGCATCCAGTTCAGTCACGGTAAAATGATGCCCGTCAGTTCCTGCTACTTCAGCCTTGGAGGAACCTGTCCATTCCTGCAACCGGGGAGTCGCACCTCCATACAGCTCTGGCTTGGGCGAAATCGCTTGCAACTCTCCCGGAGACACTGCTTCATAATAGGTGCTGCTCGCTCCAGTCCTCAAGCTGCGGGACCCTTCTTCGTCTTTGACGAGGATGGGAGACGCGTCCGCTTGTCTCTGCTTTCGCTTTCGAAGATACCAGAATGCAGCAATGACGGCGATGATGCCCACGACAACACCGACAACCACGCCGACGATGACTGCGGTAGAGATCGTAGTTCTGCTAGGCTCGCCAGAGCTTACCTCCGCCTTTGGTGTCGATGTCGGTCCATCTGAAACTCCTGTGGGGTTTATAGTCGCGGTGCTGTTCACAAAGCGCTTCTGAACTCGATCCGAAGACCACTTGATCTCGTCCACCCCTCTAGGAGATTGTTAGCGAGACCTCGTCTTAGCAATGCAAGGGGGCTCCTTACCCTTTCTCGTACCACTCTTGAATGGTCTTTGACGTTTCGTAATCCTTGGCTTCTGCATCGTATGTATCTTTCCAGTACCACTCCGTCATATCAAACACACCCAGCCCCTGCGGCCACATATCCTGCCCCGACCATCCTGTTTTGCCGTCCGTACCACCCACGGACAGCATCTGACGACGACCGACCACCGCGCAACTGTGAGATCGCCGGGTAATCTTGGACTCGTACGGTACCTGCGTCCAGACAAAGCCCGGAAGACTGAGCACATAGACATCGTCAAAGGAGGATCCCGTGTCCGAGTTTGTGCCGCCAAACACAAAGCTTGACCCGTTTGTCAGCTCGCTCTCCAAGGTACGTTTGAATGTCACGCAAAGTGTCCAAAACTCACATTTCATAAGTCCCATTCTGACCCTCTACTCCGACGTAGCAGAGTCCTCTTCGTGCCGTCGGCGCCGTACCAGTCGTTTGCTGCCAGTACCAGTTCTTGCTGATTGGGTCGTAGAAGGTCAGATTGCCGAAGTCCATCCACCCGTCCGGGGTACTCTGACTGGGCTGTAGAGTCCAGGTCGAGCCTCCCATCACGACGATCAAACCGTTGTCGCCAAACGTCGGGATGTAAACAGCCCCGCCGCCGACCATCGTTCCATGCTTTGAGAAACCAGAAAACCCCGGCGTCGTCTCGTTGGTCCACATTTTGGTCGTCATGTTGTACGACAACACGCCCGGTACCGGCTGTGAAGCTGGATTCGCGTTCGTCCAGCCCGTTGCAATCCCTCCAAACACGAAACCCGCGTCTGGCGTGCTCACGTACGCGCCCTCCTCGGTGCGCCTCAGTTCGCTGTAAAACGTTGGATTTGCCGACGTCTCCGTCACCCACTCGCCGCCGCCCTGGCCGTCGGCCTCAAACTTCCACGATTCGAGCGCGTCGACCTTGCCGCCGTATGGTTTGTGTCCGCCCCAGATGAAGAAGGTCTTCATTCCCTCGTGCTTCCAGATGACTTGGCCGTCCATCTTCGGGGCGGCTTTCTCGATGACGCGGATAGAGACGTTGGAGGCGGTCCATGATTTCGAGAGGTCGATGGAGAGTGTTGAGTTGACTTTGGGTTCATTTGGTGAGCGAGTGGTTGGACACAGCGAGGGTGAAGTTGGCCTACCTGCGTTGGAATCCCTATTTTTGATGGGATTTCCCTCTAGGTCGAGTTGGGACACTTCGCCGCCGTCGATGTAAAGATAGTCACCGAGCACAGTGACTGTGAAAAGCTTAGTTAGATAGGGCGGAGCTTGAGATGAGGTATGTTCTCACCTCTTGCTGCACCGCGGCGAAGATAAAGCTCTGGCGGTGGCGCATCAGACCGCGTGAACTCGGTCGTGGACTGGCCATTCACAAGTCGAGGAAACAGGATTGCGAGCCCCAAAGAAGCGCTTTGTACAAGTGATGTGACCAACATGACTACAGGACAACACAAAGAAAGACACTCCGCTGGCGAACGAAGAACGAAAGGCCCGGGAAGAAACCGACACGAGAAAGTCTTCGTCGACAATCTCCCGCGAGGTCGAGGCAACCGTGGAGGTCTTAAACTACTCTCAGCCCCATGCCCTTGAATTAGCATCGGATCAGCAATTTTGGACGCCTACAGTTCCAAGACGCTAAGACAGGCTGGCTTGCGCCCCCGGTTAGCCCCCGAATTTCCAGTTGCATCGTGGACCACACGATGGATCGCTAGCTCTTCGGCAAGCTAGACGAACTGTCGAAACCCTGCGACAATGGACATCTCGACATCTGATTCAGGCTCTTTGCTGAGAGCTGAAATTGTCATGTTCTCTGTTACCAAGTACTGAGTAGCATCTACAAAGGAACACCGCTCGATCTCATTGTCATGTTCGGCTTTCGATCATATTCCGGAACCAGATTTTCGTCGCTGTCGAACCTCAACTCTGGCTAATTCCGATTGACGTCTACCTAGAGCAGGCTCAAGTGGACACCCAGGCACCAGTCTAATCAAATTAAGGTGCGTCAATCCCCTATTTTCGCTTCGAGTCCGAGGCGTTCCACTTGGAGACGCCTGATATGTACGGGAGAAGCCTAGCATCGTGCCCCTGCAATCATACAATCGGGAAGCTGCTGGACCCCTGTTCCAGGCCTGTTCCAGGTCATTTCATCACATACCCGTTTCAAAACCGCGGTGTCGATAGGCGTAAGTGATGGGAGACTCGGTCTCGATTGCAAGCGCTCAAAGCAAGTGCCTCGTGAGCTTCCTCGGCTTCTTTCGTTTGAAACGGCTCGCAATTCACTGCAAGATCCCAGGTCGAGTCGATTCGAAGTATTACATCTGTTGATATTGAATTTGAGAGGAGAGTGTATGGTTGCTGTTGGTGTTTTCTGAGATAGGTAATCTCACGTAGACTGTTGATGTTGACGACTTGAAGTCTGAGAAAAGTGTGGAATATTCAATATGTGGCTTCGATCAGTCTCACTCCCCACTCTTCCTCTCGTACTCATTAGCTTCTGCCATAACATTCGATATACAGAAAGACTGGAAGCTCTGGTTAGATGGTCGGCGAGCATCTTTCGGTGCACACCTACTAATACGCCCGGGCCAAGTTTTCGGAGTCCACGAATGTAGGTTGATGCCATTGTCTTCGCTTCCGGTTGCCAAAGCCAAACTTCGGCTACCAGAAACGGGTTACTGGGTTGTTTCCCTTCTGGAATGCGCGTACGCACGAGCTCTGTGTCTACGAAGGTGGCATTCAACCTATGCATCTCTCGGGAATACCGATCATGCAGTCTCTACTGTTGAGGCTCATTTCTAGAGTCGCAGTGAGTCTTGGGTAGCGTAGTCGTCCCAAAAGATAATTGACACTCTATTGTACATGGAATGATACGTTACTAGTCATGCCAAGAGTGGACGGTTCAGTGAAATCATGGTCTCTCTGCCAGACGTGACCTGTAGGAAAACACATTCGGGGATCTGCAAGGGTGGTCTAGTGAACCTGGTGGAATAGTAGTCCGAAGTGAATCCGCGTTGTACGAGATCCTGTAGGCTCTTCCAGTCGTTCACGGCCAAGTCTCGGCGATTCTTTGTGTGTGGTCGAAGAAGACGTCAAGATTCCCACTGTAGCGAGGCATTCACTCTCAGACTGAGGTGTTACCATTACGATCCCTACTTGGCAAACCCCGGACTACGTAGCATCGATTGAGCTTGGAACAGGTGAGTCGTCGTACGGTGGATGTTCGATGACAGCTCAAACATGATTTCCATACTCAAATGGAGCTGTGTGCAGGAAGCCACAGTTGTGAAAATCAGGAGGGGAGTGGGAATGAGGACGTTCTCCCCATATGGAATGCCATGCATTGTCCAGGTTGCGGTGTGTAATTACCACTCAGTAGGGGGAATCAAGTTGAGAAGCAACAGCCGAGAGAGATCGAGATATTTGCATTGCAAAAAGACTTCATAAACCGACGGACTTGCGCCTTCTATCTGTTCTCGTTTGGTCATCGGTATCCTACAGGCTTTCTTGTTACTGAGACTTGTCCGAACCTCGACGCCATCATGTTCTTTTTCTTGAGGAAGCTGTTAGCTTTCAGCCTGTTTGAATTCATTGCCAGCTCTCACATTCTCCAAAAGAGTGATTCTCTTCGAAATCTGTTAGGAACTCCGGGACATGGCTCCATGTCCTCTTCTTGCAAGGTCTGGTGTTCTCGACAAGAACAGCCATCCATCGTAAGCTTGTCCTTTGGTTAAACATCATCTGATGGAAGACTATACTAAAAGTCTCTAGTGCTCACCTGTCACCGACGCGGGTCGTTTGGGAAACTGTCCTGGCAACGGCATCGAACCGCCCGTGGTAGAACGCGCCTGTCCAGAGTCCTCGACACCAGCTGAGCTTGGCCTCACGCGTCCTGGGTACCCAAGCAAGAGAGGCTTGTTCTCCAAGCTCATAAAAATCATTACGGACGTGCTCAAACCGCCGAAGAAGCCTGATCCAGCTCCGCCCAAGCCCAAACCAGCCGATCCCCCCTCGCCAAAGCCATCGGCGGAGAAGACCCGGCAGCAAGTCTCGTCTGCAAAGCAAAGGACCGATAGCTCTGCGTTGATAAAATCCCAGTCTACTTCAGTGAGACAGGGAACCTCAAGCTCCGGTCAAAGTCAAACGTCTCAGCTGGCCACCACGAGAACAACTAGCTCAAGCACCGCTACACACTCGGCGAGTCTCTCGACTTCCGTTACCACGGTTTACACGAGCTCTGTTACCACAAGTTTCACAACTTTCGTCACTACAAGTGTCAATGCGACCAAGACTTCTGTTTGGAACTCCAAAGACACTGGATTCAATACAAAACCATCAGAGACCCTCACGACTCTTTCGAAGACATCAATTACCTCGTATACCAACGGGACTCAATGGACTTCTCCGTCATCGACCGTATTCAATACAAGACCATCAGAGACCCTCACGACTCTTTCGAAGACATCAATTACCTCGTATACCAACGGGACTCAATGGACTTCTCCGACATCAACCGTATGGTCGACGTCGGCTTCGGAGACAGCAGTCGCCGTCAGCTGCGAAGTATGCAAGAAGCCAATGCTCAAAAGAACGTTTTCTAGAGGAATCGGAGGTGCACGACTTGCGTTCCGTGACGCTCAAAACGCCTGCATTATCAAAGAGACCGACGAAGAAGACTCGGTTCCTTTTCCATTAAGCAACATCACTGGCCGAGATATCGACGTACAGAAGAGAAGTGCAAGGAAGGAAACGACTGCCTGGATCAACGGCATTAATTTCGGTTTCAATTGGGGAACTTACAAGAGCGGCGAAGATGCGCATAAAGACAAAAACATTGACAAGTACTATTATCTCAAGGATGACGCCAAGTGCGGATCTGGTATCGGTATTAAGACGTTGCCCAACTACCATCGCGATTTCCACAGTATGTTGCTTTCCTGGTCGTGGCAACAATGTTCTAAAGCTGACTGCTGTCCGCTTTCCAGACGACCACGTCTTTGAAGTTCAAACAGTTAGCCTGTTTTTCGCGTGGCTAGGAGACGGAAAGTCAGACAACAAAATCGGCAAGACACGAAAGCCGGATCCGGAATGGGTTTCTGAAATTCTCTTGAGGGAAGAGTCGCCGCACATCTTCAAACTCGTGAGACCCGGAAGACTTGCGGCGGATAGGCAGGCCGGCAAAGCTTTACTTGCAACTCCGCCACTGGGGGAAACCATCGAAAACATCATTGCCTACGGAAATGCGCGATCCGACAGATTACCTGTAGATCACAGGCTGACTCTGGACAAGACAGCAAGAAATTTCGCAATGGTCCAGAGCAGTGTCAATCTTCGCAAAGGAGTATTCTTCAGACCCAGCAAGCCATCGACTTTGGATAAAGCAATAGCCAATAATGACCGCGAGTGGATCAGGACTGTGAGTAATTTGCTGAGCTGAACAAGCTATTCTACTGTTGTTTTCTAAACTTACCATGGATTTTCAACAGCATGCCGCAGTTTTTGAGTATCTGGGCTACAAGCCCTCTCCAGGTGAAACTGGAGAGGCAATCTGGAATAAATGGATGCGCGTTTCCAATTGGATTGACCTCGCTCTGCACGAGTTCGACAATGAGTACCCCTGGGGCCATGGCAACCTAGCGAAACTTGAGCTCGCGCGAGACGACAAAGCAAAACCGTCTCTGCGGTCTCTCTACGCTTACTGGATTGACGAATATTTGTCTTCTATCGAGAAAACTGCCGCAAATTGGGCCGAGGACGCTAAAGCGAGCTTTGAGAAAAGGCACGGCAGACCGGCAACGAAAAATGAACAACTTTGGTGGAAGAAGGCTTTCGACACGGGAGGGTTCGCTACGAAAGAGAAACTGAAGTTTCCCAGAATTTCAGGCGCCGGATCCCCATTTGGCGCCTACGGCAACAAGGCTATGACATTTGACGCAGCAGGTGAGCCTGTGGATATCGGACAGCCGAGCTCGCTGTAACTTCTTGGGGGTGACGGGGTGCCTCGATAGTTTCACCTAGGAGAGGAAAGTATTTCTTTACTCTTGGGAGTATTTCTTCTCAGACCTTTCCCATGATTCGACTAATGTGCGAACCATATCCCGCTGTTTGCCAAAGCTCTGTAGAGATGGCTACTGTTGAAGAAGCAAGTACAATTGAAATCAGATATCAATCTAGCCTCGTGGTACATGCTGGATGAAGACACGTCTTCCAGTAGCATTGCGCATGAGCAAAAACAGACAATCCATATTTGCAAGATGTACTGACTGGCAACGTAATTGATGAAAACAAGACGAGAACAAAAAAGTGAGCATAACACATGAAGAAACTTGGTAGCCATCTTATTCTTAGGTCTATGCCAGATTCCTGATACAATTTGAAGTGAAGTCTTCTGCCTGCGATGGGACATGACAGCCCAATATGAAAGACTGGAACCCCGTCCTCCTTCCCCTTTCACCAGGTACCATCACGACTCCAGTGTCCTAGTCTCTTATTCATCTACTCCGGTCGAAGCAGCCAGCCGCCATTGCTCCAAGTCTTCGTCAATCTTGCCACAATCAACATACGAATAATAAAACGAGTCGATTCCCGGTGTGCTGCACTGGCCAATGTCGACAAAAATGTCCTCGAGTGTGGCACAACGGTCGACAAAGTAATTGAGGTGGAGCGGATCTTCTTTCTTGAGTTCCTCAGTCAGATCGAAGGAGAGGACGACAAAGCGGTCTTCAGCCTTTCCGGATCCAACCTCTTTTCTGTTTCCCTCTTCCACGAGTACTATTCTGTGCTTCCAAGTCTTGCTCCAAGTCTGAGGGATAAAGAAGTCCTTCAGTCCAGTGGCGTTGCGAGCAGCAACCTCGGCACGGTGGTGCTCCATGCACTTGGTCCATCGTTGGAAATCTGGGACCTCGACTGGAAGCGCCAATCCATGCGTGTCGATGCGAATATTGTTTCCTCGGCCAGTTTGGTCGCGGTGGTCGCGCGACTCCTCCTCGAGCTTCTGAGCGACAGCGCGAATGTGCTCTTCGTTGTCGGCCAGGGTGGACGTCTCGTAGAATGGAACGGAATAGATGGGTCGCTCCGGGGCATATTCGTCGGGCGGTGTCTGGACATCCTTCTTATACTCGTGGAGAAGCCAGGCTGCGAAGCAGGGCTTGCCGTCGTGGCTGGGGGCCTTCTCCACTACGGTACGAGGGTAGACAATGCGAGCCATGTTGTCGGTTGTGTTTGAGAATCGTCTCTAGCTGCGTGTGGATGTGTGCGATTGATGCTTGATGTTGAAGGAGTATGAGGTGTGAAGTGAAGTTGGAGGGTTGAAAAAACTGAGCTGGGAGGGCAGCCAGACGATCTTTATATACCACTTGAAAGCTGGGTGATTACTGTTGTTAGGCAAACATGGAAGGAGCTGGGGGCTTCGCTCCTTCCTGGTGTGACACTTCAAGACTTCAACATGCCTTACGATTCAACTTCTTACCTTTTTGGGCATTTGTGTACTGTCTATTACTTTGTCAGTAAGTATTGATATGATGAGATAATGTAGGACAGTCCCTCATAGGTAGTGTATGGTTGAGTTGATGTATGCAAGTGCCCGTTGCACACAAGCAAGGGTTCATATGACATCATGAAAGAGCCAAGGAGGAAACGCCATACTAGCAAGAAGCTGCTCAACAAATAAGACACCGAGAGGGTCATCTATTCCAGCTTGGAGCGCATTGTTTGGGCAACAATAGCCTCTCTTGGTGAAAGCTTGGCACTTGGGTTTCTTTCTGAGTCTGCTGCAAGTCACTCCGTAAGAAGACCCAGCCTTGCGTACCTCACCGGATGCAAATATTTCCCAAGTTATTGATGTTTGTCTCATCAGTGACGCCCTAGAATCTGGTGGATTACTACGGTAGGTTCCTGCCCACTGAAGTATCTAGCATAATGGAAGCTCTTGAAGGGTGAGTAGGCACAAGAAACCAGTCATTTATTCCTCTTGACACAGATTTTTGGAATCATCAGATAAGAACTGCAACATCCTAGTACTTTCTAGTCATCAAACTTAGCATTTTGGGAAGCTTGCAATCGTTCCTCGACAAAGTTATGAAATATCACCAATCGAAAAGGGGATGGGTCTTGAGAGTCATGTCGACATGACATGTCGGAATCTGCAACTTGGCGCTACCTTGCGACTTCGTTTCGACCTGAAACAGTAAACTGCGAATCGCGATGCTATGTCCGGAGTCCTCCTGGGTGGATAATCATTATCTTGTGCCGGCGTTCGAAATTGAAAAGCCTCCTTCAGCTTTTTCTCGACATGGTCGCCAATCGCTCGGCACTGGTGGCCTCATTGGCATCAACCTATCGATCGCTGCTTTCCGCCGAAGATGAAGTGGAACATGTGCTACAGGCATATGAACTGTGAAAACAATCGTGGTCATATGTTACAGTCGATTTTTTCGGAGAGCTATCCCGGCCCATTGTTCCGTTCATGTTCATCCCACCACAAAACGTCGTCCGCATATTGGAAGGCCATCTGACGTTTTCGGAACTTGAACGACGTCAGCATCTCGACATCGTTACACGGCATGTTGTTACTCGTCCTGATGCTACTTCATATTCTAATTGGCGCAGTTCAGGAACCAGTAGCGGAGGAAAGTCAAAGGTCGGCCAGAAGAATACATGCCTCTGGCATATTCATGCGTGGATTTCCATCTCGACAGGCTACTACATGCTACTAGCTTGTCCATTTTGCTGTCCTTTGAGAAGACGTACGACACTGTGGGACAGGCTGATGAAAACATTGGCGCTTGGATCTTACGTCCTCTGAGCATCATCTCTCCAAGGGCTTCCACTGTAGCTCAGCACGCTCTTGAAACGGACTCAGGTTGGCAGTAGAGATGAGCCACGGGTTTCATTGACATCCGAATTCTTGTCTACGTGTGTAGCTTAATTGTTGCTGTTGGGAAGCTTCATAATGGCCAATCTACGCCTCTAGACCTGAGATTGGACCAAATCTGGTATTTCTTGAGAAATCAGTTTCGGGCATGTTTTCGGGACTCAAGATTCAGTAACAGGAGATAGTAGCAGCTGAGAGAAAGACCTTGACCATATACAAAGGCATCTTGAATTGCAGCGGTAAGGCAAGCTTCACCGATCCTCAATGACCCACCACGCCGCAACTTGAACCTCATTCCATCAACAATCATGCACACTGGTAGTAGTAAGGGGCCGAAACAGCCTGGCAAGTAGACCCAGACTGTAGCTTGTATGTCAGTTACTGAAAGCTTCAGGCCACGGAGGATGTCACTTACAACGCAGGTCTTGCATCCAGTGAAGTCTTGGCCACCGCATTGTCCAAACTTGGCGACGGTGCATCCGGGAAGACCTCCACCACCGCCACCAGTGCTGCTTGGCTGAGGAACGGCAGATGCGGTGCCAGTCGGGCCCGAGCCAACCGTGCAGGTCTGCTCGCATCCGACGCAACCGGAACCAGCACTTTTCGTGGAACCGCCAGCATAGACGGTGGGACCCGGGACGACGTAGGTAGGCAGCGCTCTGTGAATGTCCACGAGCAGACCCGGGTCAGAAGCCTTGTACGCACCGGGGAACGAGACGGTGGGAGGAGAAGCGCTGCCGCCTCCAGTGACGGTGAGCTGGAAGCAAGTCATGTAAAGCTGAGCACCGGCCGAGGAGCCCGCTGCGTGGAGCGCAACGGACTCGGCGCGGAGGAGGTAGTCCCCAGCGGGAATATCGGAGGGGATTTTGACTTGAACCTTGCCGCAGCAGTTGTTCATATCCTTGGATCCCCAGTAGTCTCCATCGCCGTTGACGCTTCCGGATGCCTTGGCCCATCCGTCCTGGTAGATCTTGAACCAGCCTGTCGATCCGTCGGCCGATGAAGAGTCGGAGACTTTGGTCAAGTATGCCAGAACAGGTCCGTAATGGGCGCCGCCTATGGCCTCTTCCGCGCAAGATCGGCCACTGGGTTGCTTCGGAGTATCAGCGCTGTGTCCAAGGTGCTCCAACTTTGCTCTGGGAGGCGAAATGCTCAACGTACCTGGTGCATCTCGACTACGACCGAGGAGCCGGCCTTGACAGCACACTTGCGCGCAACTGGACCGCTGTTTGCATTGCACCGAACGTCGTTGGATGCTACGTTGGTAACTGGAGAGTTGGATAGGGGCAGGCGAGCACATTGGCCTCCGAACTATGATATGTTAGCAGTGTTCGCCTCATCAACGGACAAGAGACAATGTTTTACATCAACCCCGTCGACCCACAGAGCCTGGAAGGTTGCATGGGATGCAGCTTGCTGAGCGGCGACGGCCAGCAGGGATAGGACGGCGGTCTTCATGACGATCAAAGCTTGGTTGTGGAATACGGGTTGAGGGCAAGGAACATCAGTCGGAACCGAATAAAGATCAGTAACATGCGAGCATCTTATAGAGCATCTATTTCCGCGAATTTTCTACACCACCGGAAGGAATTATCCAGTTCATTAATTTGTATGAAGTGGCAATAGAACATGCTCTTGGCAGTACTTTCGCGCCTCCTGGGTGTCAGTGTTCGACGAACGAGGTCTCATTCTTTAAATGAAAGCCGTCATGTCGTGAGCCCAGGTGACACCCTCTGCCGGCAAATCAAGAACGAATGGTATGGGACAAGCCATATTAATATCCGTGTTTAATGAAGACGTGGTAAGCGGCAGTGCACTAGTTTCGGTAATTGGTGGATTTCAGCCGTTGGCCATGATCGCGGAGGAGGATGCCCGTCGGTGTCACCCCGAATGAGGGTATAGTGGCGTCGGTTATACACCATCTACTCAATCTTACATATCGGCTGATACTCTTTCCATGCCTTCTAGAATTCTTGTTGCCACTGCACCATTGCTTCTAGGCAATTTACGTGATTCCACGTTCAAGAGCACTTAGACCTCTCCCCCCCTCTCTTTCTCTCTCTTCCCCTGGAGCCCGAGCATAGAACTGTAACCAAAGTGATCGGATAACGGAAAAGGTTGTCCTTGTACGAGATCATTTTACGAGTCATCGCAAGTGTGGCGTTGGATAGAATTTGAGGCTGTGCATGCTGAAAGGTGAAATTGCGTATCATTCTGTCGTATTTGATTGCAAGAGCACGGCTTGCTTTTCTTGTCTCTTCCTCGAATTCCATGTTTCGTTGAGCGTCTTAGGAAGATATACAACTTGTGCGTTCAATTTCCAGTATCCTCTACGGCGTTTCCAGCTTCTCAGCAGCGGGCTGTTCGGCAACTCTCTTCTTCCATTCCTGTCTGTGGCGGATACAAGACGAACACCTCACGACAGGGCTGTATGGGCAGATTGACCTGCATCTGCATAATACGCGGTACTGACTCTATTTGCCGCTGAATTAGTCAGATTGGAATCTGCCTACCAGAAATTCGGGGTGGCGTACGGATGTGACATCTCAACTTTACCGGATTGAGGGAGTCAGTACAGAGCATCTGTCTTTGTTGACTCGCTACGTCAACTGCAAAGCAACATTACACTGAAGTATTTGCTGACCCATAACATCATTTTCTCTTCGATCCGTCAAACGTTTCCCTAGTCAAGCGCCTATCGTGTTGACACTTTGATATGGCGCCTTCACGTGCGTTTCAAAGAGTCCCGACTTCATCAAAGTCGTGATCACTCGAAACGAAATCACAGACTTTCTCTCACGGATAGAAACATACCATAACTTGGATTGTGTCTCAACTCTATTTCCACATTCTCTACTGGGCAACGTGCTTGAACTCCGCTCCCTCTCATCTTCCCAGGGGTCACATCGTCGCCGGCCATAATGCCCCTCACCATCCGAGGCGGCAACAAGCCTTGATGGCTCAGTGGTAAAGCGCCTCACTAGTAATGAGGAGATCGAGAGTTCGTTTCTCTCTCGAGGCAGCAAGAGCACGAGCCGCGCTCGAGTTCCTTTTTGCGCTTGAGTGGAATTCTCCTGACCATGTTCAAGCGTCACAAGCGAGCAAAATCAAAGATCTTTTGTAGGTGTTCAAGATGGGACTCACCAAGAACATCAACTGCCTGATATACTCAAAGGGCTCTTCGAATGGCGGACAGTATGTCATCAGCTACGACCAGACTTGTCGGCTGGGTGACTTCACCGAGCAGCCGACGAGTTCACAGCTCCAACGTCCAACGGGTTTGAATGGCGAATTGGATTTGCCCCGCAGGTTTGGTTGGACAAGCCGAGTTCCCCGCATTGTTCGGTCAGCCAGGCTCTTCGGAAACTCTTCCCGTCGTCCGACCTGATGCTGGTGAATTGTTGCTGTGGTATTTCTGTTCCCCACAACAGGCCTCAGTCTGCTCTCCAGCCAGAGCTAACAGGCTGGCGAAGTGTAGTTCCGACTCATTTACATAGAGCGGGGACCTTGGCTTCTACGAGGATGTAAGTAGCCTCTTCCATGACGTAGTAGCAAATCCATTGCTGTCAACGTTTGTTTTGCGAGGACCCCGTACGCTCACAATCCAGGGGGTGGGTCCGATGGCCATCCATAGCTACCCCGCGTGAACTTATGCTGGTGGAGGCGAAGGCACGGCGTGAGGCCACCGCCAGGCCAGGGACAGGGCAACCATGTCGACTCGTGGTCCCGCCCTGTAGGAAACGACAACGCTTGAGTGGTTGATATGCCTAATGTTTGCGCTTCTCCAGAGCTTGCCACTTCGGTTGCAGGCATGGACAGATCTTGGAGCCTGTGTACGCGGTAGAACACTCGTTGGGTTGTCGGATGCTCAGGGAAATATTCCCGTCGGCTACTCCACTGCCACTTGAGATCAAGGCAACATGATGTCGATCGCTACGTGTGTGCGTGCCAAGCAGCGCTTCAAGCAACAAGGGCTGAAGAATCACAAGCGACTGTTGCGCGTACTGAATATTAATGTGTCTCTCAAGAGAGATGGCATCAAAGTGGGATCTCTCAAGTCCTTGGTTGTTTGACGCAAATCATCAGCATACCAGCGTACATGAGACGAACCGATTATATTGACCCCAGATTTACGGTTGCAACTCATCTGGACATCAGGTACGATCGAGTTCAGACAAAGTGTGTCCACGTTTTCGTCTCGTCACGACTCTCCTCATTGGACGAACCCCAAATTGCGGACGGCCTCGCTCCGCGATCAAAGAGGCAATACATCCTGGTCAACGATCTTGGCATCTCCAACTCCTTGGGGTCGCCCTCATGGCGCGCGGCCCAACGGTCTCCGTGATCCGATGAGGAAAAGTGCCGGATCGAAAGTCCGGGGACTGGGGTTGATGGACACTTACAATAAATAGGGCGAGCTGCCATCACAAGCAAGCCCAAGCTGTCGCCAGGTTGAACTGGAAAGACACCCGGGAAAGCAGAGAGCATCCGTCAATCCGTCCAATATGCTGCCCAAACTCTCCGGTCTGCTCTCAATCGGCCTGCTGGCCACCGGGATCGCCGCCGTTCCTTGCGTCAGGAAGGGCTACGTGACGGTCAAGGGCACCAAGTTCCAGCTCGACGGCGAGGACTTCAACTTTGCGGGGAGCAACGCCTACTACTTCCCCTTCGACAACGTGAGCCGAGTCCATTTGGCGTCAGGAGAGCTATCCAGATGACTGACAGTTTCCATCCCAGAACCAAGACGACGTTGAGGCTGGTCTCACCGCGGCCAAGGACGCAGGCTTGAAGGTCTTCCGCACCTGGGGCTTCAACGACAAGAACGTCACGTACAACCCCGACGGTCTTCCGCAGTACGGCGGCGAGGGTGCCGGAGCCACCGAAATCATCTTCCAGCGATGGTACGAGAACGGCACTTCGGTCATCAACATCGAAGCCTTTGACAAGGTCGTCAACGCCGCCACCAAGGTCGGCATCAAGCTCATCGTGGCCCTCACCAACAACTGGGCCGACTACGGTGGCATGGACGTGTATACGGTCAACCTGGGCGGAAAGTACCACGACGACGTGAGCACATCTCTCTCTCTCTCTCTCTCTCTCTCTCTCTCTCTCTCTCCCCCCCCTCAATCCTAAACACCGACAACAACCCACTGACCTTTTCCCTCTTCCCAGTTCTACCACGTCCCCAAGATCAAGGACGCCTTCAAGCGCTACGTCAAGGAGGTGGTCACCCGCTACAAGGACTCGCCCGCCATCATGGCCTGGGAGCTCGCCAACGAACCGCGCTGCGGCGCCGACGGCGTCCGCAACCTGCCGCGCAGCGAGAACTGCACGCCGGAGGTCCTCGGCGCCTGGATCGAGGAGATGAGCGCCTACGTCAAGAGCCTCGACAAGCACCACCTCGTCACCTGGGGCGGCGAGGGCGGCTTCAACGTCGAGTCGGACGACTGGGCCTACAACGGCGCCGACGGCAGCGACTTTGACCACGAGCTCGCGCTGCCCGACATCGACTTTGGCGTCTTCCACTCGTACCCGGACTGGTGGAGCAAGACGGTCGAGTGGACGGAGCAGTGGATCCGCGACCACGCCGCCTCCGGCCGCAACGTCGGCAAGCCCGTCGTCCACGAGGAGTACGGCTGGCTCACCCCCGACAAGCGCCTCGAGTACCTCGGCGTCGTCGACGATACCCCGCGCGAGGAGGTGCTGGGCAGGTGGCAGGCCATCACGCTGGAGGAGGAGATGTCCGACATGTACTGGCAGTACGGGTACTCCAACTACTCGTACGGCCGCAACCACAACGATGGCTTTACGATCTACTTGGACGATGCTGAGGCGCAGACGCTCGTGTACGAGCACGCGGCCAAGGTTAACGCTCTCTAAGCAGGGTATAGTTCCAGTAATTCGGTGTCTATAGTACATCATAGTTCTCGTAATATTCAATTCCAAGGCACATATTCATCCACCATTGTTGCCCCTTTCATTGGCGGCCGGTGGTCAGCTGTTCGTAGTTCGTGCCGCGCGACGTCTTCTGGGCGTTCTTCCGTCTCCGCTCCTCGGCCTTCATGTGCAGACCGAATCTGATGGCCTCGTAAATTTCCATGGGGCTCCACAGCTGGAAGAGCGCCCGGATACCGAGAGGACCGCCGGTGTACGACTGAGGCTCGTAGCCTTCAACGTTGCCGGCCAGGGGCTTGTTGGCGCGGCTGCTGCCGATGACATAAGGGCGGTAAGAGTAGGCGTAATGGAAGAAAATGGCCAAGGGGAACAGTTCGATGCAGACGAGGAGAGACGGGATGCCGATGTTGAGGTCAGCCCAGGTCAGCTTGGCCGTGGGGTTGAGGATGCCAGTGTCGCGCAGAATCCAGAAGATGATCTATTTGGCTGCTGTTAGAATCTCTCTCTACTGAAGGGCCCGAGGAAGGAGAGCAAGCTTGCCATTTCGATAAACGTTAAAGACACCACCATCTTGAAAGCAAGCAACTTGGCAAGAGGCTTGTGGTGGGCCAGCTCGGACTTGAGCTGCATGTAAAGCCGTAGCACCGTCATGAGCGCCATTGTCAGCGAGACACTGTTTATGACGTTCAACTAGTGATTGTTAGATGCGATATTCGGAGAAGGAAGAGGCGCGGTGAAGTACCCAAACTTTGGCGTAATGAGCTTTGCTGGCGAACTGGCAGTAGACGCCAGTAGCTTGGGTAATGGCCGTCAAAACGGCGACGATGAAGCTGACAACAGGGTATTGGAAGACGGCGAACCACATTCTCTACGGCATGGTCAGTAGGAGTTACCAAAGCTTCTCCTCCCATCCGAGTTAGACACACCCTGAACCATGCGAGGCCATCCTGAGTCCCCGTCTTGGACTTCTTGTCCTTGACCGTGAGGGCGGCGAAGAATACATCGCGGTGCTGCGCGCTCGGCGAGACAAACTCGCACAGCAGCAAGAAGAAAGTGCCCAGGCAGATGGACTGGATGAAGTCCAGCCACGGGTGGAGGTAGACCTCAGCCTTGGGGAAGCAAATCGAGAGGAAGGAAATGATGGACCACGAGAGGATGATGAGGGATATGCGGAGGATTCTGTCTTGGTGTCAGCCACTGTCTCGCGCCGCGGTGTATGGCCGGACCTCACTTGATCTGCTCGTTGCTTTTACTCAGGTGAGTGGCGTGGAGGAATATGTGGACGAAAATGATGAGACAAGATGCGGCTGCGAAGCTTCCAGAAAGAATCATGTTGAATTTGTAGAAAGACGTGTTGCCAAAGAGCATTTCCGTCGCATCTGAGTCTGCTGTCAGCACCTAGCTGGACGGTGATGTCCGGTGTGACGATACTCACTCTCGTCGAGAGACTGGATGGGACAGTCATCCTTGCTGTTCGAGGCAGCTCTAATGTGCATAATCGACATCATCGCACGAATAACAAGCAGGTGTGTGTATATGAGTAGATACCTTGCCTGATTGGTAAGGGATATTGTGATGATAGTGTCTGTATCTGTCTCGACAATGACCCAAGTTTGGGATGGGACAAGCCAACCTATTATATCTCCTATCCAAGTCCCCATGGGAGTCGTCTCGCCAACTTGCGGTTGCAGTTATTCTGCAGTCAGCCCTGTTCGGGCAGTGAACAGACACGATCGACCAGGCCTCAATTCGCACTCGCATAAAGCGAGACTGACGCTTCGCAATCCCACTGGCTGAGAATGCGACGGATTCACATCGCTGCTCCCCCGACAGCTGGTGAATCGCACACCACCACAGCTCAACACTCAATCTGCGCGCGCCTCGGGGCTGAGTCCGTTGACAACCGGAAGTCGGCTTCTCGCAAGGCAGTGTTCGGGGTCGAAAGGGTTTCCTCGAAGGGAATAGCGTCAACAACTCGGATCAGAGATGCCGTGCTGACGCAACGCTAGCGATGCTTGTGTCCAAACAAGCTTCGCTTGGCTCGACGAGCGGTGCCTAGCCACATGCCTGTGTTCGTTTGTCCTTTGCCATTGGGTGTTCTGTCCTGTGCCGTGTGGTGTTGATGGGGCGAAGGATCGTGGGAAAGTGGAAATATGCATCTGTATTGAATCTGTGTCTTTGATGGGGGAAGATGTCTCGACCTGCTACCCCAGCCACTTGCCCACGATGTGCTTCAAGGGTCTTTTTCATCACATCGCTTGTTGGCCACACAAACGCGTGCTATCTATCTACTCTACTGGCGCACTCGACGGACTCGACCGCCGTCCACGATGGGATGCTGCTCGAATCGACCTCCCTACCCTCCAAATCATCCATTGGCAACCCGGCTAAAGTCTCAAGAGGGAACTGGCCGCGTCCGGGATGGGTCTTCAGGGCCGTCAGGATAGCCTTCTCCCTCCCGATGCGAAACAGCGCGTCTCGCGCCAGCCTCGGGGCGGTCGGGATGACATATAAGTGACTCGAGGGCCAAACCACCCTGCATGCGTCAAGGTAGGCAGGCGGCGTCGTCGAGTCCACGTCTGGCATGCTGCCGCCAAGGGACTTTGGTATTCAGTTCACCACCTCCTGCGCCGTGGACGCGATGGTTTCGCGGCACAGCTGCCGTCGCTCCCGCTGCGCTTCCGGCTGGAAGGGGCAGTCCGCGCTGTGCTCGACCAGGTTCGTGAGGAGAATGATCATGTGGTGCAATTTCATGCGGACGGTCTGCCACGCGTTCCAAAAGTATTGCCATACGGGGCCAGCGCCCGTCTGGTATTCGAGTGCGGACTGAACCCATTCCAGCATGGTCAGTTCTGCGTCGTCGTATCCTTCGACGAGTTCGTTGTAATAGACAGACGCACGCTACTTCTCTATTGCCTTCAAGACTGATGGGCAGAATTCTAGATAGGAGCGAGCAAGCAGACGCGATATACCGTCTAGTGTTGAGTGGCAGGGCTTCGCCAGCCTGGATAGTTTGTTCGATAATTCTCAGCCATCTATGAAAGTCTCCCGGGCACGGTGTACTGGATATTACGTATTGTATTTTCTGTGATGTGCGTCAGAAAGAACATTTGGCTGCCCTCTTTCATTCAAGTCAACCCACGGCAATGGTTAATATTGTCCAGAAAATCTGGCGTCCGGACAGCGTGAAGAGTTGGCGATCGCCTCGTGCGCGCAAGAGGCTTAGGAGCCTTTTGGAGTGAATATCCCAGCTAGACGTTGAGGACGATGAAGCCCCTGGGCAAGAAGTGAAAGATTTTCTCTCGATGCCGCCCATCAACAGCTGCTCGCGGTGTATGTCGAAGGCTCACAAAACGTTCGACAAGAAACACACCTCGTCATTTCCCAGAAGCCATACGGCAGCAATAGTGGCATCAGATGTGTGAGACTTTGGGTTGCTCAGTGCGGCGGACACCGATGACAGCGCCTCGCCAACACACGTTGATAACTCGCGATAGTGAGTGTCTGGTCGGCATCGGTTGATGACATATGCCCTGGAAAAGACTTGGCAAGTCTTGACGAAACAATGGTCTTCCCTGGCACCCTCGAGCAGCGTTGGGAGGAAGTCAATGGACGAGTAACAACTCAACACGAACGGTATTGACTCGACCGACCAGTCCCAGCGGATGACTTGCAACAGCGGCGCGGACAAGAGATCCGACACTTCAGCTACGGGGGACGCAGATGATTCTGGGGTCAACACCAGGACGTGAAGCTCCTTTGAATCTGCCCCAGGGTTCTGGATCTGCTTCTTGCGTTTCCTCTTCTCGAAACTGTCGAGATTCGCGTTCTGGAAGCGGAGATCCCGGTCGTCCCGGTACCTTAGGCCCTGCACTCGGTACTTGATGCATCTCTGGCAACGAGGTCGTTCCAGATCACACCAGTACGTTGTTCTTAGTGATAAAACATCTCCATGCGTCCTCATCATGCTTACCCTCACTCGTCTTTGCCGGCAAAGGTGGCAATTCGGGCTCGGTTCGCCTGTATTCGGCATCGCTTGGTCCGATCGTTCGATCACCTGATAACTTACAGGGCCGAGTCTGTGTCGTAGGCTGCCAAGACTGTCTTGGGTCACCAAAGCCAGAAACTTGGACCCGTTTGGATAGGTTCGACGCCCGGGCTTGCTCTGCTTTCCCTTGCCAATATCGTGCGTTGTCCGGTGAGACCGCCCTCGTTCAACACGAGATGAGATTGTAGAGAAGGAAAGGTCACCTCGAATGGGTTTCTAAAATGGGTCAGGACTGCTTTTCAACTTCAAGGGTCTCTCTCAATGGTTCAGTGACCACCTGCGTAGGCGCCGTGTTCTTGAACCGGGGTAGGATGGAAAAGGACTTGGGCCTCGGACTCGACGAACGTCAGCAAAGGGTGCAATCCTCGCCTCGTAATCATCGGCGGGCATACTAATTTGGATGCCGATTCAAAGCACATACGAAATATGGGCAGTCGCTGGGGTCAGCGGTCATGGGTATCAGGGTTCATCTCATCTTAAATAATCCGTACACCCAGCTCATCTACGGCTGGACTGAGTCGCATCCGAAGCTACATGGGACGACACGCCTTTACTCATCACGTGGCGTATTTTGCCTTTGCTAGCTATTAGCATCCAGAGACGTCGAATAGATACAATTTCGGCTTATAAGTCTGTTGACACCAGTAAGGATTTTATACTAATCATAAGTATTATCTAGGTAGTAGAAAGAAACTAATAGTTTAGAAACTTTGTAAACATAGTCATAAAATTGTAAATAGATTATGAGGCAGAACTTCTTCCAACTTTAACTTGAAGATTAGTCTATATCTAATTATACTATAGACAGATGGTTATATAAATTTTATAGGAAACTAGTTGAAGTATTATTAATATAAGTGTAACAATAGTCTTATATTGAAGTTTCTTAAAATTGTCTTTTTATTATTAAGATTTGGCGACATTGAGCATAGTCTTGTATATGAGGTTTTGGTGTCAACAGACTTATGACCTATAGTTGTATATGAACTCGTTTGCTTCTGATGAAGCAGTCCCCCAACGTCTAGCGGGACATGAGTGGGAAGGTCATCTGACGTCACTGACCAGAGTTAGAGCCGAACAGCGCTCACCGTTCGCAGCCAGACTCGGTGCGTATCACTTAGGACCTAGTCCATGATCCATTCATCAATAGTCTCACTCATCTTGTTTTCCGTGAGACATACACAGAAAGTGCTCTGTAATCTGGTCTCTGGTGTAATTCATTCGATTTCGCATCAGATTTCATTTCTCTGCGATCCATTATGGCTGGCGTCTGATGTTTGCGCAGACTCATGGATGCGCAACGTTCATCCATCATCCCCACGTCGCGACATTCGATGAGCTCAACCTACCACGAACAACAGGTATGTGATCTATAACTCAACAACCTCAGCTAAACGACGCATTGCCGTCTCTCCTATCCATCTTTGGCTACTGGCCAGACCCGCAATGAAAACTGCATGTTTCAGGGTAGCAGCTCACCATTCATTGTACAATTAACAGCTTGGTTTTGACCGCCCCGTAATGCCATCTATGGCAAAGCCACCTCCATCACCAATTTTGTATGCCCGAAGGCTTTCTCTCCACAGTTTCCAAACAAACCCAACTATGAGGCATTAATTAGGGGGGGCTGAGTAATGAACCCAGCGCTCAGATTACGACACGCAGCTTAAGCCATTCCCCGACGAGTAGCGAACGAGCGGCAAAGTAGCAGACGCCTCCCAGGAACACGATGGCGACGTAAAAGCCAGAGAGTGCAGTACCGCCCATGGATTCGAGCATCTGTCCGCCAATGGGCACTGTGATCAACAGCGCGAAGCTCACCAGAAAGTTCATGGTGCCTGTCGTCGTGTCAGCGAGCGAATAGGATATCTTCTGTGTCAAGACGGAGGACTCACCCAGATACCGCCCATAGTCCTTGGGCTCGCAGGTCTTGCCAATACACACTAAGGTTCGCCGGTCAATTTCGACTCGAAGACACGACTCGTCGCTGGGAAGCTTACCTGGAGTGATGGACAGGAAGGATCCGGATCCTATACCCCACAGCGCGGAGAACGCATACAACGCACCTATATATTTGGTGCCAAAGGGAACAAAGATGATGGCTGTGAAAGCAACCGTGAAGACAATCATGAAGAGCAGCACGTTGAGGTGCCCAAGTCGATCTCCTGCAATCCCAGCCGAGATACGGCCCAGACAGGAGCAGCCGTTGAGAATGGCGATGAGCGAGAAGCCGACATCGGATGGGAAGCCCGCGGCGATGGCAAACGTCGGTAGAAGACCAGTGATGCCAAACAAGACAAATTCGAGCAGGACGAGCCCCATAGTCATAAAGTCGAAAGACGGGGATCGGAAGGCAGTGAAGTTCAAGGCGGCACCCTTTTTGCCAACAGGAGCCGACGAAGAAGACGCCGTGAGCCGAGGATACGGAAGGAAGCACAGGACGCCCAGAACCATGATGCCGAGCACCATGAATCCGGTCGCCCGCATGGCCCATTTCCAACCCAGTTCCGGGAGCAGCGAGCGGAACATCAAGGAGAGGGTGACGCCTCCAAAGGAAGAACCGGACAGGGCGATGCCCATGGCCAGGCCTCGGCGGCGGCTAAAGAGCTTACCCACGACGGCCATTGCGACGGTTGATGTCAGAGCGCCGCCGACGCCGCCGAGAACGCCCAGGCACAAGATGAAGTGCCAGTACTCGGAGCACTCTCCGAGGATGAAGAAGACGGGCACCAGGAGAGCGGCGGAGATGGGAGCCAAGAGCCTGGTTCCGTACGCGTCCACTAGAGGTCCGGCCTGGATACCGAGCAGAAGACCTAGAGAGGTGAAGAGGCCACTGATACATCCGAGATCGCGGGCGGAGTAGGCGCTCAGCTGGTTGAGCTGGAGATACGATTGCAGCGTTCCGACGGACTGCATGAACCCTGACGGAGTGATTTAGCATTGATTTGCACATGGAATAACACCCCCAGCAGCTTACCGTACGATGGGTACAGGAAAAGAAACGAGCCAGCAACGCAGAGCCACGCCAGCGGACTGGTTTCCGGATCCCTATGGCCAGAACCAGATCGCGAGCTGGCCGGAGCAGCCTCCAGTTCGATCGTTTCGGGTGCCACAGCAGCTGGCGATGTTCTGGGTTGCTCATGTGAATTCCCCATGGTTCATCGTACTCTAAGGTCTTTGACAATATCAGTGCTCGAATTCGATTGTGCACATGGTCACGGGCGACGTCGAAGTTTGAAATAAAGGTCTTCCTCTCCACGTGTATCTACATCCGAAAACGGCCTGCGGTAAGAGTCATTTCCCCCCCCGTGCATTGCGCGCCGACCCTGATGTCTTGGATCTGCGCTCGGCATGTGAGCCATTACGCCTTAAAGATGACATCCCAAGCCTTGGTTTGCATCGGCTCAACACTTCCGATAACTCAATGGCAATGTACGACGTACATGTGGTGTTTGGATGCGATCTTACCCCACCTCCGACCGCCGGAGGTGGCTGGAGAAGACTTCTCGCCTGGCGGTGCGATAGACGCAGCCAGTTTTTTTTTGGTCATCAAGGATGTAGTAAAGAAGCTACCTGTATGCCAAAAGTAAACATTAAGAGTAATTAAATAAGAGAAAGTGGAAAAAGACCTATTGTGGTAAACCATATGTTACAAGCGGGGTAGGGCAACCACTGTGGCACAAAGCAAAAGCTTCGGTAATGATAACTTCGTGTCATTATCCCCTATGCTAGGTTATATAATATATACCTACGGGGACTAACCGTAGCGAACGTAACACCATATCTCCCCTCTAAGAGGTATATCCCTATGCCAAGGACCAAGCAGCAATAATTAGGTATAACGTAGGGAAACCCAGGTAGCAGTATAAGGGGTAAGAGTAACCTACATATACCTACCACAGTCGGGCGTAGTAGTGAACCTAGGGAGGTATAACCTAGTATTATATAGGATTCAAACCCTGACCCTCTATATAGTGTGAAGTTATCATTATATTATAAGTAGGGTAGAGTAACTACTGTAGCATAAAGCAAAAGCTTCAGTAATGACAACTTCATGTTATTATCCCCTATACTAAGTTATATAGTATATACCTACGGGAACTAACCGTAGCGAACGTAACACCATACCGTTAGGCCTACAGAGATAGATAGGTAAAGGCTTATTTATGTGAAAAGCTATCTATAGAGCGGTATTATCTAATATATAGGCTTATAGGTATATCTTATATAAGAAGCATCTTATATAAGTAGGCTATATAACCTGGAATAGCAGCCCACAGGCCTGAAGCTATCACAACACCTATATTGCTAGGTAGGGGTTTGAAACCTGGATAATTACTGGTATCTTTTCTATAGTTAGACTGAATATACAAACGGTACAAGTATCTATAATCCAGGCGTTTTAGTTAGCTAGAACAAGTCTTGCCCGTCCCCCAAGTGGTTAGTTCCTTTTAGATGCATATACCTGTTGCTTATTGGCACTCGAAGGAATAGTTTCGGAGTCGGACGTAGTAACGGCTACATTCGATATACGTTTGTAGTCTACCATTAGGCCTATCTACCATGAGGTGATTGCCATACATGATGCTGTATGAAAGCCTCTTCGTGATATGACAACTAGTGAACGCGATGAAGATTTGAAGCATGTCTCGTCCCTTGTTCATCCCTGAAAAGCCTACCGCCACTCCCAAATAAACAGAGTGACTCATCCGTAGGAAGTGTCCGGCAGTGAAGCCGCAGGCGTGACACGTAGCTGTAAATAGATTCGCGTTGGCGGTGGCGGTGGCGATGGCAGGAGGGAGAAAAGCGCGTTGGGACACTGCCACACTGGAGGTCAAGTTCCTCTGAAACGTGTTTGGGGCGAGGTGATTGATCTTCGGGGGTGCTTAGCGACCGCCACCGTGGTCTTTCTGCGTGTTTTCCTCTTCTCGAAGCATTGTCCGCCTTGAGGGCAGGGATTCCATCAGGGTGTAATAATCCGAAATCGGTTATCGTCGCGGCTGAGGGAGCTTGCGAGAGACTGCCAAGGCGGAGACTATGACTTTCGTAAAAGTCATCAGTAGTACCGCGAATCTGTTTTCTCCATCCTGTAATATAGTACTACTTCTCTGTAAGTCAGATAGGTATTCATAGAATGGGCGTAGAAAGAGCGAGATCGTCTGTTTGAGTATCTTCCACTGTGTCTGTGGGAGCAGCGCACAGGTCGATCGAGGAGAGGAGATATGGGGTTTTTGGGGCAGGACAGGCTTCCAGTGGAGTTTGGGGTCACAAGGCTGCTTCTCAACAGTCGGGGTGTCGCATGAATGGTTTGCAAATGTTTAAGCATCTTTTACTGAACATCTAACTTGGGAAGTTCCAGATCCAGTTCAATGCTGAATCAGATACGGAGCACTAGGGTAAGGTGACAGTGACGAGTCAGAAATATATCACAAAAAAGCTGTTATATTTGTAAGATAAAATAGAACTTTGAATCAACGCTAATTTGACCCGCTGTAGTTTCTGCCCCAGAATAATGAAAAGCTGCTTTGTATCGTGTATTCAACAAGGCTGAGCAGCAGCAACATAGTCAGGGTAGTCATTTAATGACGAACTTTCTTCGCAATAATACTTGAAATCTGTAGTGCGTATGCTGTCGCAGCACTTCTGATTGCCTTTCAACACGTCGTCCTGAATGACTTTTTCATATAGATCACTGCAAGCAGCTCTTGTCAAACGTGCTGTCAGAACTCCGGAGGGCTCATATTCCAGTGTAGCCTTGTTGACCGCTGCGCACTGGAGGCGGTCTGCCTGGCTACCCGGTTCGTTAGTTTCGAGTGACAATAATGCCAATTGATATGCAAGGCGGAACTTACGTGAGCACAGCCAGAGCTGACAGAGTGAGGGAAATCAGGGTGGCTTTCATTCTGATGAGAGGTAGGAGAGGCAATGAAGAGGCAATGAAGCTAATGTGCTGTCAAGTTTCGTAGAATCACTCTCGTTCTAGGCCGCAATATCTGCTCGGAACAAACAGTAAGGAGGCGACGTGAGACACTCGAGACTCTGGAACGGTCTGTTGGGAGCTTTTAAAAGGGTTTTTATCCGTACATAGTTCCCAAATGACAAAGAGTCAGTATCGTGCAATGCAACCCCGAGTTGACCGACCAGAGTGGGCTGGACCAGGCCGAGGGTATTGAGTCCTATGCAATCAGTAAACGTAAAACTCCAAGAGTCTTACTTAGACTGTGCGTTTATACGATGATGCCTGATTCATGGTTGTACATGAGACGATCTTTTAACTTAGTTTGGATAACCTACCTCTTTCAAGAAAAGGAGGAAGATCTGGCCATTAGTAATCTAATTTGCTTTCCCCCCCAAGTCCGAGAGTCATTTGTTCAGTGCAATTGGCTATGCTACGTATGTGGAGCTTTCCGTCGGCGTGAAACTGCATGTGACTGACTATGGCATGTTGCATTATCATACCTTTATTTCGTTACTCAATACGCAAGTTGGAGAATGGTAATCTCAGCAAATCACTATATAATCCCCCACAAACACCTTTCCACACCGACACCGTGGACACGCCAACGCACATGAACCCTGGTCATTTTCCAGCCTTTGAAATCGCACCATGAAGTTAACCATCATCCTACCCATCATCGGCGCAGCTCTAGCTGTTGCATCTGCCATTCCAAGTGACGCACTAGGTATGATGCAACGCTGAACAACGTTTTCTACAACATCCGCTGACTAGATTGCAGAAATTCGACAAAACAAGAAGTTGTGCAAGGTTTTCCAGTTAGAAAGGGTAACCAATGGGGCTGGCTATGGCTCACCAAGGCCGGTCGGCACACCCTCGTGCTGCTGCCAGAAGGAGACGTGTATCATCAATGATACGGTCAATGGCGTTAGGGCGATAGGGACCCCGAACTACTTCCTCGGCGCAGACTGGTTAGTTATCGACGATCGCGACCCATATGACCATGGGGAACTTGGGTCGAAAGATATTCGGAATGGCGTTTATGCGGTTTCGTCACAGGGAGGATGCACCCAGTAGGGTCGGCTAGAGTCTATCGTCCCGTAGCTGCAGGTCAAACACTGGTCAAAACCATCGACTTATCATGGCTATGTGACTAATAAGAATGAATGTAGGGCCGATCTGGCCAGTTAATACAGACTCAGTGGCAACAGCCATGTCAGCAGACGAACAATCATTGTTATTCGACAATTCCTAAACGTTAATACCGCTTACCACATATCCACAGCCAAGGGGGAGAGGGACTTACCTCGGGAAGATCCAGTTGCTGGAGGGCTAGCTGCGCGAACGCCCTTTGCCCCAACTTGGTGACGTCCCTTTAAATTTTCTATAGTATTCAAGAGATATCTTTGAACTTTCAGAGAATATTAAGGTTTTACATAGATGTTTTCTTCTTACAAGTAAATCAAGATGAGATTTTTAGAAAAGGTATAAGAAGAACTCAGAACTATCTACGTCTATACTATTTTCATACATTTTATACAATAGTTTCCCAGAAAAAGCATTCCATATAGTAGTAGTAGTACTACAGATTATAGAATAGTAAAGTGGATAGAGAGTTATATATTACGAATAGATTACGGTATAACAGCTTTTACAACAAACAGTCTAGTGTCAGTATTAATCGGAATTCTGGTGCTGGTTTATGTATGCACTTGCTTCCCAAGAAGCCTGCTACGTGGTAGATGGTAACTATTTACAGGTAAGAAGCCTCCACCAGGAAACCGACGGTGAACTTGGAGTGACGCAGGATAGCAGGCCACTGGATAGTCGCGTAAGACTGCGATGCTGTTAGCTCTGACTACGTTCCCTCTCCTGGCACAAGTGTAGTTTGGATACTCACGTCAGCAGAGCTGTGGATGTAAGGGGAGGATGTGTCGACAGGCTCATCGCAAACATAGGCGGCAGCTGGGAAGCTAGTTAGTTGCTGCAGTCTACCACATCGACGCTTGTCTTTGACTTACGAAAGCCATTGGAGCGGGCACTGGCGTGGTCGGAGCATCCGTATCCGCAGGTGTCGCTCGTCGGCGTGCTGCCGGTGTACTGGGTGGCCACCAGACGAACGTAGCTAGTCAGGGCAGAGTCGACGTAGTCGTTGTAGACCGACACCTTTCCGGATGGCGAGTAGCCGGCCATGTCCTGGTTGACGAACGCCAGGACCCTTTTCCCGGCAGACTTGTAGTTGGCGAAAACGGCCTGCGACCCGAGCAGACCGGCCTCCTCGCCGCCGTAGAAGTGGAACTCGAGGGTGTTCTTGGGCTTGAAGCCGGCGTTGGCCAGTACGCGGAGGGCCTCGAGAATGACAACGACACCGGATCCGTTGTCGTCGGCACCGGGGCCGCGAGCCGTGGAGGAACCGCCGGTCGAGTCAAAGTGGGCACCGACGATGACGAGGTTGGAGCTGGTGCCGGGAACCTTGACGATGACGGAGGGCTGGCTGAAGGAGTGGGCGAACTGGGAGACGGTGATGGCGGGGTTGGCCGCGGCGATGGTCTTGACCTGGTTGAACAGCCAGGTGGCGGACTGGGTGCCGTAGGTGGAGCGGTAGTAGCGGTTGTAGAAGCTGAGAAGAGATTAGCATCAAGTTTTAAGGAAGCTTTTGTCGGGGTCAACTTACTCGGTCAACGTCTTGAGCCAGGACTGAGGTCCAGTGTTGGAAACCGACGAGATCAAAGAGTTGGCCTCGGAAACGTGGGACAGCGTCGTGGGGTACGTGACGGACTGTCTGGCGGCCAGCTCCGCTTCGGGAGGAGTGGAGAGGATGGACAGAACCTCGGCGTCCTGGGAGAGGTCAGTGGGAGGTATGCCACGAGACGCTTAGCACGTACATTGATGTCGGTGATGTCAATGAAGCCAATGTTCTTGTTCACGTAGTTCGTAATCTTCTCCTCCTCTGTGATCCAGGTGCCGACGTCAGACTCGGACGTCTTGATCAGCCGGAGCGCGGGATCGATCTGAATCCTGTCCGTAGCCGGGCTGGCCAGTACGAGCCTGGAAGAGGCCGCGAGGACGGCGAGAGCAGCGTTGAGATGCATGATCCTGGTATCGAAGGTACAGTGACAGGTGCAAGGCCGACAACGAAGAGAAAGAGCTCTTCCTAGGCAAGACAATGGGCCTACTGCCCCTTTAAAGAATTTCGAAATACCCTCACAACACCAACGACTGGCCATCGCTGGTTTACGATCACGGGATGTGGAGGATCATGCTGCACTGCGGCAGGACCCGTTTCCCCAAACAGGCATCTCGCCTCACGACGGCCTCCGCCGGTCCTCTCACGCCATACCATACAGGCGGAATCAGGCAGTTCGTTGCGTCTTCCTCGGAGGAACAGCAAGCTTGCGGCAGGAGCATTTAAGCTTATCATGATCGCCAAGCCCGAGGGGTGTTAGTGAGCTGCCAATCCGAGCTAGCCCCGGCTGTTTGATGCTACCCCGGCCGGTAGTCCCGCAAGTCGAATGATGCGTTTTGACGATATTATTGGACACGTTTGGGGGTATGTGGCTGCGCAATGTCGCTGAACACGACTATGGTTCTTGGCGATGTCCACAGCTGGATCAGGAAGGCCGTTTGCTCAGCTGGTTATGGTCCTTTTTCGTCGACATCATTTTCGGGTTGACGAAAAGTCACAATCTCGACGTCATTGGGTTGGAGGGCTATGAGTTGAAGGCAGACTATCGCCCGTCCTCATTGCGTCTGTACATAAACTAGTCATGTGTCTCCCGCGTCTCGAACCGTCAACTATAGGAATAGCTTGTTGGATCCCCCTTCGCAGATAAATATTGGACAGGGTGGCGAAGCGCACAACATGGGGGTTGGTCGACCTGTTCGGAATACGTGCGTAGCTGTTGATTCAACGGTGAGCAATACTTGTAGAGCCTATTCGCAGCTACCGCAAAATAGAATCACAATCAAGTTATATCAAACTTGTTTAGCAGAAGCTCATAACAAGCACAAGAAGCAACCATGGCGGTCGTCTGGATATTCAGTTTGACAGTGCGGTGAAAACTTCGGCGACTACCTGAACCAGTGTTCATTTCTGGGCAGTGAGGACACTTGAGTCATAACAGTTCAGCTCTGACAACGCGGGCAATACATTTCGTAAGATACGATATCAATCATGAAAGATCTCTGAAGGTTTTTTAACCTCGACTGACTGTCGGAAGTACGTGAAATTGGAGTTGACTTCAGACAAGCTACCGCAAGTCAATATGAAGCGCACATGCTCTGTGAAGCTGGCTGTTATGAGCCTTGATTCATAGCTCGGCATCTTTTTCCCTGAGGTACATCGGCTTACCATTGATTATCCTTTCAGAAGGATATATCCAACAGCCTCAATACCAACAACAGACGTACAAATTCGATAGTAGCAAGCGACGCTCATAGAAAGCACTAAAAGTCTGACTATAGTCCGAAAGCCCCATCATTTGAAGTTGAGACTAAGACCTTGCGTGTTGTTTTTATCTAGCTCAGGTCGTTGTTCGTGTTTTGGGAACTCCGAAACACCAAGGGTGCAACAATTCGAACTGCTCAGTTCTCATGAGAGGCGGTGAAACATTGCTTTATCTTCTAGGAGTTCCCAACCGCCAGTATACAGTAGCTTAATCAAAATCTGACTCAACTATCAGCGCACGTTAGCTGTTCCTACGGCGCTTCATCAGGCCTCTTGCTTGACCAGTGCTATGTCGAGTGGTACACTTGACTTCATCTCTAACGCCGGTGTTTTGTATTGATCTTCAATCAAGGTAGTAGAACTCGATTTGGAGAAGAACTGATTTCAGCAGGCTTGAGTCTGTGTAGTACATATGAAGAGATTTTTCACATCTCTTCGTTATACGCTGCAGGGCTGAAATGAGGTAATGTTGCAAATATGATCTGACGACTACGCTAAGCTGTGTTAAAAGCTTAGGGTAATGAACGTCGAATAATTGGTCATAGTCTCATATATGATGAGATAACATTGACATGGCAGAAGAAAGTCAGAAACCTACCATGCTGACTTACTGAAACGATCGAAAGTAACGATAGCTGATACTGGATCGGCTTTGACATGTCTCAAGTCATGTTGGTAAATGAAGACAATGGCAAAGTTTCGGATGTCAACTTGATGTGCGTGAAACGGCCCAAGAACTATTCAGGAACAGCTTGTCAGCTTCTTGGCCACTGTTTAGATGAGTTCGTTTGCTAAGTGCTGTATGCAGCCTTCTCGACCCCCTTCGGTTCAGTCTTGTTCTCCTCAATCTGAGAGCGCACATATACACCGTCAACTTACCAACATTGCATGCAGTCGGTTACAGCGCATGACCGAGTGATAACCCACCTCGCTTTTTAGATAGGGAATGCCAATTCAACAGAAACACATGTGACTCGAAGACTTTCTAGATGATAGTAAATAATCATGATGTCGAGTCCTTTTCTGTGACTGAGGTAATGTCACATACCAGTCCATGAGGCGAAATAATCTTGGAAGTGACGGACCGCAAGGAGCCTGTGATGGTAGGTCAAATAACTTTTCATCAAGATAAACATGGGCCATGGCACGTGAAAAAGAATGTAAGAAACAGACGCTTTTCCTTACATCAAGAAATAGGTCACTGGCTTCACTATATGATGCAATACTTTTCCCATAGTCCACGCCCATTCAGTTACTTGCCCTCTATGGGAGCAACTCCGTGATCCAGCCGGTGGCCTCATTATTCAATGGTGGTGTGTATGGAGGTTAGTCGTTCACATAAGTTTACCGTTTACATGCCACTCATGCATCTCACCATCTCGACTACCAAGTCCAGCCGAATCTCCAATTTTCCGCGTTCTGTAAGTGTTTTGTGAAAAGGGCACGAGAGCGTTGGAAGTTGTTCCGTAGCATGTTTTCGATCGGGAGAGCGAGTTTATGGGGTTTGAAAATCAATGGAGTCAAGTATAAGTATATCAAGTAAAAAACTCAAGCCACTTTTACCAAGACGGAGAAACAAGGCCAACCAGAACCAGACGTGCCTTGCTGCTGCCGTTGATTTCTTCGAGGAGTTGGCGCATCGTCGGCAAGGACACAAACGTACACACCCAAGTCTTTGCTTAAGAAGCCACCACATATCTTCATGTTAAAAACCCCTTCACATCAACGCTCCTAAAAATCATCACTGTACAGCCTCAGCATGTGTCAGTAAGGTGTTCAAGCCCACGTTGTCAGACAAGGAAACAAAACACGGGAACGACGATCACCTGTCACCACAGCAATGTTGACATCTGCTCGGCCCCTATCCACGGCCGTCAAGGATCTTCGCGCGGGAGAATGTTCGATGGGGGGGCAGCGAAATGAAGGAAATTCCCCGACCAGATCCACACCGGATGGCTTTGACCCCGTCCGTCATGAACCGCTCGCTCGTCGGCAAGGGGCCCGGTTCGAACCAGGCAAGCCCTACGTGAGCAAGGGGGCATGTCGCGTTGGGCCGCGATGGGAGATGAGCAGGTCTTTGCGACCCTGGGTCTGTTTTCTTTGTTTTCTTCTTTCTTCCCTTCCCTTCACGGTGGTGTTCATGGTCCTGTGGGCGTGGTGTTTCTCACGCGTGGGCACCACCCCCTCTCGAGAGCCTGAGATGACCTGTCATATTTTCAGGCGCTCGTTGGGCTTCTGCTGTAAGAGGGGCCTGGTGTGTACGAGCTTGGAAGGAGGGAGTGTTCACGATGGCTTCATCTACGCCATCCATGGTAGCACCGGACCGGTGTGGCCGGGCTTGCTTTAACGACAACTAGGACTTGGAAATGAGGAGAGTGTCGGTGAGTCAGTCACCGACCGGCATCGTGACTTGGCACTGCAACCATTGGTTCTCAGTTCGTGGACCTTTCAGAAGAAATGACTGGAAAGAAGCAACGAAAGCTACCATGAATGCAAACAGATATTACCTCTGATATCGACGCCGTGGATCCCGGCACTATGGCGAAGTGCCGCGGCGTGGGGGTGACTTTGCAAGCCTCCCTGACGAGTTGAGCTCAGCCGGTCACCGTTGAGGACGCCGTCAGTGTTGTCAGCGTCAGTCGAAGAAGCATAACGGTGAGCCCTAGTCGCGCATGAAAAGCCACGCAGTCAGATGGCTGCGATATTTTCGCTTCCACCAGCCCTCGGATGACACCCGCGTGTTGGGAACATGACCCAGAGTCGAGAGCCACTCATCGCTCATCTACCGGGCAAAGTGAGTAACGCGCGTCCAGGAGAATTCACATGCAACGTGAAAGATCAACAAAGTTTGCTCGCATTACTCGACAATCTATCACGGACGTTCCAAGAACAAGCCCCCATCAAATTGAGTTGAACCGATATGGCGTTTGAGTCAATGGGATCCCACAATTCATAGCAAGGCACCGTGGCTTGCAGAATGATCTCATTATGCAGCATCTCACGACATCACGCTCCCTCAGCTCACATGCAAAGAGAGAGCTTCAAGCCGCCCCCAACTGATGGGCAGCTCCGTTCGTTTCACGTTAACCTTTGATCCCAACGCCCAATGGCTGGTGTCATTGCAAAACGTGCCGCAAAAGCTTAGCGGACGCGTCCGCATACCCGGGCGGGCAAATGCAGCCAGGGGTTGGGTGTAATGTAACATGGCCGGTAAGCAAAAGGTGTCATTACAACTAGTCAAGCAGGTAAAGTGGAAAAGCAGAAATTCTAGAGACCAGCTGCAGAAGAGGGTCGCAAAATCACGATGCGGCCCCGATACCACATTTGTTTCGATGGACGTGACAATATGACTGGACAGGATCGGACGAGATAGTCTCATCTCATTTTTGGCCGTTGTCCTGCCCCTCTCCTTTTAATAATGGTGGGCGGAAAGTCTTCATCGCGAACACACGAGGGCAAAACGGAGGAGTGGGAACAGAACTAACAACTCCACCGTTCCAGTCCAGAGCTCCCGGAGCTTCGCCGCTCCCCTGCTAACCCTTGCGTACATCACGCCCCCAAGGACACACAGCAGGTGTGTCTGATGGGAAGCGGCACAGGAAGCGGCTGGACCGAACAGCTCTGGACTGGAACGGCGACCTCGACGAGGGGTCAGGAAGTTTTGGCCGGAGTTCACGATCATGAGGGGCAGGCAGAGAATTCTGGGAAATAGTCAGAATCGCGAGAAGAAGAAGTTGCAAGCTCACGACCCCGCCACCAGTGCCACCTTGGCATATGGCTTCGATGGAGGGGTAAAAGGAGGGTATAGTTCACCCGACCATTGGGTCCCTAGTTGACCTGACCTGACCATTGCTACTGACCTGACCTGACCATTGCTGTGGGGCACTAAATCCACTTCTTTAAATTAACTAATTTAAAAAGTGGATCTACTGTAATATAATTGGTTCAAAATACAGGTTAGGGTAGTAGGGCTAGGGTTAGGCGTTAGGGTTAGCAGTTAGGTGTTACTTGGAATATGATTATCTATTGGGCTGCAGGATGGGAAAGGCGGACGCAAGATGCGAATTGGTGTATTCCCCAAGGGGGGGGCGAAGGTCGCAAGGACTGCTGCGCGAGGCGGGCAGGGAATAGGTGGGTTGAACATGCGAGGGTTTGGTAGCATCGTGAGCCTCGAGGCTGGGCGTGAAGTTTTCTTTTCCGGGGGGGCGGTATCGTGACCTTTCTGTGAAATAAAGCGGACGGCCGGGGGGGGGATATGGAGTCCGAGGCTCGGGATTTCCCAAACAAGCAATCCGAGATGAGGAGCGGAGGGACGAGAAGACGATCGTAGTTTTTGTCATCACATGGATGGGGGAGACAAGCTGGACCGGTCGATAAACCCACTCCGCGGTGGAGAGCGGCATGTGGACGGTCTCGCACAGCTCTGGCACGGGTATCTCGCCTTTTCGCAAACAAGATGGGGGATTCGTCGCGTGTAACTGGAGTCTGAGAGAGATGTTGTTGTGTGTGTGTGTGTGCGTGTGTGTGTGAATCAGCGGTTTGCAAATGTGGTTCCCTCCCCCTCCCGTCGTCTCCATCCTTTTCGTGCTGCGACGAGGTCTAGAACACGTCGACCATGGTCCGAAACCATGGCTGGAGAGCAGCCGCAGACGTCTCACGAAAGGAGGACCCCGGCGTGGCCAGAGTTGAGCGTGATTCGTGATGGAGTTGTGGTTGGTCGAGAGACGGAGCTAATGGTAAAGCTGTCACGGTACGGCTCCGGTGTCCCGGGCGGCACGGGCAGACGAGCGCCACGACGGAGACGGCTCGAACGAGATTTGGCAATCTGGCGCTGGCACGGCTTGGTGTGTATCCTACGCGGCTAAGAGGTTGATGGTGTAGTATGAAGGTTCACGTTGACAAGGGCGTCGACCGGGACTGACGCTCACTGCCTCGCCAAGGATAGAAACATCGTCGACGAGGAATACGGGCGTTACGACGCCGCCGACCGCGAAGGGTTGATAGAGTGGTTCGGGGAGATAAAGGACACAGCCTGTAGACTCGACTTGCCGGCAGATTCCCCGACAGGGAGACGGGAGGATGTTCATCACACAAACACAACTCTAGTATACAAGGTTTGTCAGATCACAATTCCATGGTCCGCGGCGTCGCGTTCATGTGATAGTGGGGGTTGGGTCGCGTTACGTCGTCGAGTAAGGGTTCGTCGCCCAGTGAGACACGAGATGCAGAGCCTCCCGAGACGTAAACTCTGAATGGGTGGTGGTGGTGGTGGTGGTGGTGTCCTGTCAGACGGTTCGATTACGCACACTCCCAAGATAGAAACAGAAGTGTTTCCCAAATATCGTCGGCCAGACGGGGTGGGATGGTCGGCGAAACAGGGCAGAGACAATACAGATGGCATGGCATGGCAGATGCTACGTCATGTCTCGCAGCCAGCGCCTCGCTACCGCTGCACCGGTGGTTCGGGACCCAGCCGTCCAGAGGCTAAAGGGTCGCGGGAAGAGGACGATAAAAAAAAAGGGCGTGTGTGACTGTGTGCTTTGGGAGTGTGCAGGAGACGACAGGGTCCTCTGCCAGGTTCCGTTGTTCGGATGTTGGGCCCGGGAGACTCAGATCGGCTGCGCCACCAGGGACACCTCCCGAGGACCAGGGAGCTGCCCTGAATGTCTCGTTGCGAGCGCTGAGGCCAGCAGGGGATAGACAGGAGAGTGACTGGCAGCTTGGCTGGCTGGCAGTTGAGTTGTGCGAGGATGGTAATGGGATGGGCATTTTCTAGCTTTGGTGGTTCTGCTGACGTTTGGTGGACGAGAAGGAGAAACGAGACGCAGCACTACTCAGATCACACGTGGTCAGTGATGGCGTCTGGGTGAAGAGGCGTATCTAGCTGCGACCAACAAGTCAGAGTCAGCGACTGAGGGTGAGGGCATGAAAGCTCCGGTCGGTGATAATGAGTGACGGAGTTGGTAATGGTTCAAGCAGAGGTTTCAGGGAAAAAAGGCAAAAGACAGAGTGTGAGAGAGATTCAGCGAGAAATCTAGGAATCATCAGCGAGCCAAGGGGTGAATGGCGAGCAACGACTGGAGAATGTTGCTATCTGAATCGGCCCTTCGACGCAACGATTCGCATGCGAGATGCTATCTAGTCAACTTGGTGTATCATCTCTACCATGCTGCAGTATGTAGCTGTGCGTACGTACTAGGCATACCGTCATCTACATTAGCATAGCCGCCGAGCCGCTAGAGAGCCTTCACACCATCAGGACCTTGTCTTCTGCAGTGGAACACAAGCTCAGGAGGGCTGACGGGCCTATGTAATGGCGGAACGGCTCAAGTAGCGTGCGTGTCGTCAGATCGTGCCGGCCGAAGAGGTTTGTTGAGAGGGAACGTACAAGAGTTGAGATTGATTTTTTCTTGTCTAGTGTCGGTATTTGCTGACTCTTACTCGTGTCGTGAACACGCTTACGATGGTGGTGTGTAGATTCGTCTGACCGGGCCATCGCCGCATTCGGGTCCCCTGCGAGTCTGTGATGGAGGTGAGGAGCTCGGGGAGTTTTGTGAAGGGATTTCAAGGCGGCGAAGCTGGCTCCATTGGTTGCGGGTTGCTGTCAGTCTCGAGAAGTGGGAAGTGGAAGTCCGGGAACCCTTCATGTCGCAGCGGTTGTGTACCTTGCCTTGCCGTATCTTGGATGATCACTCCACGGCCAGTTAATGGGTATTAAGTTGGGACTGCCCATCTTGCATGCTGTTGGGTATCGTTTCTGCAGAGTACGGAGTATTGCTGCGACGATGGCAGTGGATAGGTTCAAGTGTCGATGGAGAGAGCTCGTCCATGTCATGAATGGCTGCTAGCTGCTACGCGTATTGTCGTCTTGGCGCCGCAAGCTCAGCTCAGTTAGACAGACTTTTAGAACGGTGCAAACGCGGCTATGCTGATAACTGCCATCGTCGATCCCACTTCGGTTCGTGTCTTGGTCGAGGCACGTGTATCTCCCATGATGCGATGTCAAGCATGGCAAGCCGACGGTCTGCAAAGGCCACGGAGAAGGGCAATGATGGGCGCCGATGGTGCAGACAGCTCAGCAGAGACGAGACTTGGCTCAGCACAGGGTGGTTCTGTCAGGGCAAAAGGCATGGGAATGGGGGCATGGGGGCAGGGGTTCATGGGGGTAGATCTACAAGCCTTGTACACTGCGTCTTTTGCCCAGTAATTACTTGAAGGAGACTCCTGTTAGCCGCCGAAGCTTGAGAGAAGAGATGAGTACAGGGGGTTTGGATGGTGTGGCTCGAGGAGAGCAGGGGTTTGAAGTGGTGTTGATCGTCCAGGCACTTGAGACACCAAGAAGGCAAAGCTGCTATCTGTATCCGTACATAGGTATACATACTACGTACGGATAAACCGAGGTGAATGAGATGGGTAGATATCGAATGCCAACAGGCCGATTTACTGCTTCAATGATGCGAAGAGCTGGATACCTGCTTGAGTTCCAAGAGGGAGAAAACAGCCACGTCTGTGGCGTCAGCAGCCACTCAGTTACTTTCACACGAGAGTCTTGCTGACGATAGCACCACACACAACACGGTACGAGAGCACCATGTACATGCATGGTATGTATAGTATGCACAGAGTACGAGTAGTGGTTCTCCCACGTCTACATAGTAATATATCCCATATCTTGCCCTGTCGCGTTGAGAATCGGACCTTCATTTGACGGCTCCCAACACGTCCATTAACTAATTAACCACCCACCATCTGTTCGACGACACACACAAACGTGGGCACACACCGTCAACCACCGTTGAGTTGATACTGACGACGTACTTGTATGTCCACTTCTCTCTGACGACTGCTGTGGACCCTCGTGTTTTTTCCCTTCCTCTCTGCATTTCGCCTTTCGCCTTTCTGAAAAAGTCTCTTCTTTGGACCCGCCAACAGCCCAGCCGCCACGCCCACGCCCAGGACAAGGAACAGGATGAGACCTTGCTGGAGTGTGGATCACGGATTCCTCGCGTGGTGGAGACGGGCGTGAATCTGACGCCGTTCGGATACCTTACCTTGTGCCTTTGGACATGGTTTGATGCTGCTAAACAGTCACATTCGTTTGGGTTTTTTTGCGTGATGGCAAGACGGGCTGGGCTCATCGTTTACTGCGTATACTAAAACTCGCCTCCCTGGCCAAGATAACACCAGACTTCTCTTTGCCTGTGTACAGTATAGTCACGACGAAGAGCTCCTCCTTCGGTCTCCCACTCCCACTCCCATGCCCACGCCCACTCCCTCTCTGCCCAGCCCAGTCTCCATCGTGGCCTAGAAACATCAAGTAGGGCCCGTGGAGAACCCAAGCCTTCCCTTTTGCTGTTCGTTCTGTTTGTAGTCTGTCTGTACGCTGCTTGACCTGACCTGGCCTGGCCTACCTGGCGTCCGGTACAGCGTGCTCCATAATCATCTCTGTGCCATCCATCTGTCCGCCGCTTCCGCCTGCTCCCAGTTCACATCTGGTCTCCATTGATCTACCCCTCCTCCCCTCGTCTGCCACAAAGGTTGCCCATCTCGACTCTCTTCTCTCTCAACCAAAGCATGGAATCTTCAGCTCACAACCGATACTCCCGTGAAGTACACTGAGCAAGCACCAAGTCTGTCGGACCACACGGAACCTCCTCGACGAAGACCCGACCGAATCGCATCGAATCGACTTGAACTTGGACCTCGACCACCACCACCACCACTTCAACGTCACACCGATATCGATATCCACGACGCATCCATCTAGCCGCCCGTATAACCTGTGACAGCCATCCTTGAACCGACATATCATCCGCTTGAGCTATTTTGCCTGCGGCTTACGCGTATCTTGATTCGGTCCAACACCATCATTGTTTACTCGTACAAGTATTGCAACGGCACCGCCGGCGGCGATCACTTGCTTCTTTAGGCGGCGCCATGTCACCACGGAATCAAGAATCGGGCCCGTCGAGCGCCGGCAGCTCCCACGAGTCCATGTCGCCTCAGCCCACGTCGAGTCCCTTCGCCGACCCGATTCCATCACCCGATGACCAACGACGACAGACACATACACAACACTCTTCTACTTCTTCTTCCTCCTCCTCCTCCTCCTCCTCCTCTTCCTCTTCTTCAGATAAACAGCCCCGGCATCAACAAGAACAGGCCAAACTCCAGACCCCTCCGCTGCTTCAACCCACCAAAGCCGCCACTCCCCAAGGAAAGAAAGAAAAGAAGAGAGTGGGCTTCCACGGAGACGACCGACCGCCCAGCATTGTCGTGGAAGACGACTACTTTTCTCAAGTCATGCCTCCTGACGTCCCCGCCCCCAACCCTTTCGAAGAGTCCCCCCTGCGAGATGTTCCCGAGGGAGCACCCGACGCTGGTGAGTTGCGTCGTGCCCTGACCCAAGTCCTCATCTCCGAGAGTCAAGAGGCCGGTCCGTCCGAGACACCGCGCCGGCCACGGCCCGTGCTACGCCGGAACACGAGTTACGATGACCCGCAGGAGAGGGAAAAGGCCGATGCTGCCGAACGCACCACCGGCGAACGTCAACAACGCTCGGGCTGGGAGGCCCGTCAGCGTGCCGACCGATTGGCGGTCAGCGTCGAGAACTACTCGTCGCCTCCATCACGACGCAACTCGGGCGATGGGGGCTACAACCCCTTCACCGAGGAGACGGACGAGGACCACGATCGTGTCGGTGCTCTGAGCACCGCCGTCGATGGCGTCGAGGCACGACAAAAGGTGCGCTCGCGTCCGAGGAAGAATTCCCACCTCGATGCCGAGAACCTCGTTCGCTCTCACACACAGCGTCGCAAGAGAGGGAACCTCGCACCCAGCGACTACCTCAAGTACCAGCCCGCGCCCGGCGTGCGATCCGGAACGGCCACTCCGACAATGGAGCAGTCCTACGCCCACGACTACGTGCCGCCGCCCAAGCAGTATCACGGCGGTATCCTCTCGTCGCTGCTGAAGCTCTACAACGAGAACGGCAGCGGCGGTAGCAGCGGCCGCAACACGCCCGGCGGCACCACGCCGAGCCATTCTCCTCCGACCTCTCACCCGGCTTCCGCGCCGAACTCTGCACCGACTTCGGCCCCGCCCTCGGCTCCGGCGTCACCACGACCGTCCAGGCCCAGCAGCGGCCTCTTCAACTACCACAAAGCCCAGGGCTCCAGGTCGTCCATGGCCCTGACGGAACTCATGAAGTCGTCGGCGGCCGCCATGGCTCCCGGCTCCAGCGGCTTCTCCGCCGGCGTGTCCGAGAAGATCAAACAGGAACGCCCCAAGCCCAAGAAGAGGCGGTCCGGCGTCTGGGGCGGCGGCGGCCAGTCGCCCAAGTCCAAGACGGACGACAAGATCCACATCACCAAGCACATCGCCGAGATCCTGTCCAGGCACAAGTACCTGGAGAAGCTGTGCCGGGCCCTGATGATGTACGGCGCCCCTACCCACCGGCTGGAGGAGTACATGACCATGTCGGCGCGCGTCCTCGAGATCGAGGGCCAGTTCCTCTACATTCCCAACTGCATGATCATCAGCTTCGACGACAGCACCACCCACACGACCGAGGTCAAGCTCGTCCGCTCCGCCGCCGGCGTCGACCTCGGCAAGCTGCGCGACGTCCACGACGTGTACAAGCTGGTCGTCCACGACATCATCAGCGCCGACGACGCCCTCCGCAAGCTCGAGGAGATTGAGAAGCGCGGCAACAAGTTCGGCGACGTGCAGCGCGTCCTGGTCTACGGCCTGGCCAGCGTCTGCGTCGCCCCCTTCGCCTTCCAGGGCCGCTTCATCGACCTGCCCATCGCCTTCGTCCTCGGCTGCGTCGTCGGCGCCATGCAGATCTACGCCAAGGGCGCCCTCCTCATCAACGTGCTGCCCATCCTCTCCGCCATCGTGTCTTCGTTCCTCGCCCGCGCCTTCGGGTCCATCAGCAACGGGAACCTCTTCTGCTTCTCGGCCCTGGCCCAGAGCGCCATCGCCCTCATCCTGCCGGGCTTCATGGTCCTCTGCAGCAGCCTCGAGCTCCAGAGCCAGAACCTCGTCGCCGGCAGCGTCCGCATGGTCTTCGCCCTCATCTACACCCTCTTCCTCGGCTACGGCACCACCATCGGGACCGCCCTCTACGGCATGATCGACCGCCACGCCGAGTCGCGCACCTACTGCACGAACCCCGTCAACAGGCAGTGGTACCTCCTCTTCGTCCCGGGCTTCACCCTCTGCCTCTGCGTCATCAACCAGGCCAAGTGGAAGCAGATGCCCACCATGGTCGTCATCTCCCTCGCCGGCTTCCTCGTCAACAACTACTCGTCCGACTTCTTCGTCGGCAACCCGCAAATCTCAAACATGCTCGGCGCCCTCACCGTCGGCCTCCTCGCCAACCTCTACGCCCGCCTCGGCCGCCACGCCCACAACGAGTGGCTCGCCCTCCTCGACTGGTGGGACCTGCGCGTGGCCCCGCGCTTCGTCACCGCGAGCCGCCGCCGCAACGAGCGGCCCCGGCCGGAAATGTACCAGATGTCGGGCCAGACGGCGGCCAACGGCACGCACACACCCGAGTCGGCGCCGACGACGCCGGGGGAGTTCTCCGAGAAGCCCGCCGGCGCGGCGAACCACCCGCCGGAGCGCAAGCGTGTGGTTGGGTACGGTCTCGCGGCCGCTGCCATGCTGCCCGCCATCTTCGTGCAGGTGCCCAGTGGTATCGCCGCCGGCGGTTCTCTGCTGGCTGGTGTCACGTCCGCCGACCAGATCACCAACAATAACGGCACGACTTCCAACCCGGACGACAGCATCAACACGTCTACGTTTACGGTTCTCTTCAGCGTCATCCAGGTCGCCATCGGTATTACGGTTGGCTTGTCGCTCAGTGTTTTGATGATCTACCCCTTCGGCAAGCGGAGGAGTGGTGTGCTCAGCTTCTAGTGGGAGACGACCGCGGCATCATGCAAGTGGGCAGCACATAAGCCTGCCATCCGCGGGAGGTGGTCAACCGACTCAGTCCAGTCGGACTCATTCTCATCCATTTCAACATACGTTTGAGGCTCTCTACGGGTCTCTTTTGCACATTGTCTGGCTGTCTTTTATTTTGAATTCGGAGTTGTCTGCTTGGGAGCAGGAGGAGCGTAAAGCATGGGAGCAACAGGCCATGAGACGGTAAACAATGAAGCATCAACACCGGAGTGTCTGTCTGGTGTTTGGCGTTATGGGAGACCTTGTGTCTAGGATTTACAACATGCATCCATTTGGATGCCTCTGGTTACAAAAACATGTCGAAAAGACAGTGGTCGAGAGACTGAAGTTGGAGCATCAGCGATTAGACATGATCAGCATCATACACTTAGACATAGACTAGAAGCCTAATGTACGAAGAACCGCGAACAAAAGCATGCCGCGAGACCATTCTCAGTGTGCCACTTCCTAGACTGACGACCTCTCCGCGTCTTCTCTAAACCAGCTCCTGATTCTATCCCCAGTCTTCATAGTGCCTCTAGCCGTATCGTGGAACCTGTCGCCTCACTCGGTGAGCTCATGGTCAGACTGAGGCGGGCGCCAGCTCCACGAGAGATCTGACATGACGCAATATGGGATGGGATCAGTGGAAGAGGGGCAAGATGGGCCGAGGTCGAGACCCCTGGGCATCGTGATGGTGATGGACAGGGGTTCTGGCGGGTGGAGACTGTAATGAGGTAGATGCTATCATGCTGATACAGGGAACGTGGGGGTGGTGAGTTGTCGGCGCGGATCGGTTCGGAGGCAACTGGTATTGTATTTCCTTGATGTATCCGGTTTTTCTACTTACATATGAGGCTCATTGCTTGGTGCAGAGTTGTGACGTCTTGGTATCATGGTAGGAGTTGGATTTAAGCTGTGGATTGTGGACCTGGGGTTTGCATGGGCGACGGTTGTTGCGAGGGCCGCAAGACAACACAGCCAAAATATCTAAAATGAAAGCCAGCAACTTTGCGACGTGAAAGCTATCTGGGCTCAAATCTTCATCTTGATCTCTCTTTAGCTCTTGTCTTACTCTGTTGTTCGGCAGGCACAGTATTCACGAAAGTAGACAGACAGTTGGACCATGAAGCTGGCAAAATACAGCAAGGAGGACGACATATCAATATAAATGATGTGATGCAGACGGAAAACAATCCATTAAGAACAGCGTCCCCATGAGTCTGGAGCGAGTAATTCCAGAGAATCATAAATGCTGTCGTCTTGATCGACAAGCGTGATGTATAGGAACATATCCATGTCTAGGTTCAAGTCCTCTACATCTGAATCAACTGTCGCCCATTTCCGTCTCTCAAAAACTATCCCAAGCAATTACAGTCACAATGACCCAAGACGCCTCTGCGGTAGAGTGCTGACACGCGAGAAGCTGTTTTAAACCTGGCATGCATACCTATACAGCATAAACGCTCGTACGGAAGCCACGAATATCTGATCATTTACCTCGACTGTGCCACGCTTAGCCGTGGTTTCAACGCTTACTTCGTGTCGCGGAGAGTCTCTGTTTAAAGGTTAACTTTCGACATTATACATGAGTGTGCTTCACCATTGCCCTCAGCTCTAACTTATGTAATATGACAATGAGGGACGTCAAACAAGCCGACGGTGACATGGGCTACATTTCCATAGTGATTTGAGCCTGAGTCGTGTGTTCCAGAATAGTACCGGTGACAGCTTTTGCTGACTATATCGCAGCAGTATATCTGCTGGCCAGATTAGATGTCTAGGTCACTTATGTCTTATAATGGCTGTAAGTATGGTGTCTGAGCTCGCTTGAGAAGTCATGCTGTGCCTAGCTCGGAAGCTTCGTTGTCACGGCAGAGCAGAACAGTCACCTTGACGAAACGGAGCTTCTCGGTGACAAGACCTCCAACTTCTGCTAGATACTCGCGCATAGATCCTTGCCTGGAAAGTGGACTCGAAAGCATAGATTTTGGTCGATAAGTTGGGCTGTCAGCATATGTCACCGGATTTAACGGCCTTGATTGTGATTGTGTGTCATCTACGCTCTTTTGGCGAGTGAGATCCCTGTATAGGCGGCCGGGGTATATGCCGCTGTTGTACACATGAGGCCTCCTTCCGTCCTTGATAGTTCCTATTTCTTCACCAGATGTTGAGTACTGAATGAATTGCTTGCTTTCCCATGCAAGAGTTGGCTTTACTGCCACTCATTCAAACAGTTTTGCAAGCGATAGCTATAGTGGCAGGTATTCTACCGCTCCCACACTAGCTATTACACGAATTGAGATCTGCGAGACTGTTGATGACTCCGACTGTAGCAAGTACAGTACGTTTTACCTGTGCATCGTTCTGGTAGCCTGGGATCTTGCGCATTTGCGTAGGCTATAAAGCAGCGTATAGAAATGCTCCCAGAGACCCTTCTGCAGTAGGCTCTGTTGATTTTTCATCTTCACTTACCCATTAACCCATCCAGAGTCTCTCAACTTCCCTCTGGCAAGTGAATAATAATCTCTCACAAACATCATCATTCGGCCTTCTGATGCGACCTCTCATTCTATTCATGGGAATGGCGCCAGCAGCGATGGTAAGCAGATCTGTGAGCCAGTAGGTGAAGCCATTGCTAATGTCCCTTCTCTCGTCAGGCCGTCTGTACATGCGGGACGACCTGCGCTGTCGACTGTCACAAGTCCCCGGACTTTATCGACTGCATGGACTTCTGCTTGGGCGTACGTTGCCAGACCTGAAAAGATTTCCCCTGCCGCTGGGTACTGACATTACAAGACTCCCTGCGTTTGCGGCATCACCTGCACTGCGGATTGCAAATCGGATCTTGACTGCTTGGATACATGTTTCAATTTGTGAGCTGGCAAGACAGATACTTGCAGTTGAAGTATCACCGCTAGTGCCAATAAATCAGTTACAAGAGCATCTCTTCCCGCATGCTTTTTAGATCAAAGATCAGATGGACTCTGGTGTCTACAGGGAAACAAAACGCAACTGAAAGTTCTTTCCGTCGCGTAAGATTTTCGACCATCCGAGATTCTGGTATCCTGAACCGCTTCAAAAACTCCGCCCAGACCTACATTGTGGTTCATCTTTTAGTCGTGTTTCGTTAGTTTAGTGGCTGCTTACCCATTGCTTGTTTGATGGCGTCTTTCAGTAGACTAACATCACCACTGGAACTGCACAAACTGCTCAGAGCCGATTGTACTGACATCCACAAGATTTCCCCCTCGGTATCTCCAGTTGGGTGGAAAAATGACCGATCCAGAGAGCTGATGAACGAAGCCACCTGTCTCACTGGATATCCTTGACGTCGTAGAAAGAGGATCTGTAAAAGAATGGCGATTCCCAGTGTATCCTTGAAACTCAGGATAACATCACCAAAAATCTCGCGCCACTCAGCCTCTTCAATACTTCTCTTAGCTGTTGTAACCGAGATAGTGCTTGCGAGCTCTTGCCGTGATAAAACGACAGCCAAGACGTCGATGGGGGTAGTGTGCGGTCCGAAATGGCCAACAATATCAGCTCCCAGACGCACTCGAAGTTCCGAAGAAATTTTTGCCACAGTGATGTCAATGAGCTGGAATGTTCTCAGCAGGGCCTTTTCACGGACGACGTCGTATTGGCCAATCGTGCCTGTCTTCTTGGCCGGCGAAGGTGGCGACATGGATTGAGCTGCCCCCATTATTTCTTCAAAGAAAAGCAGAACTGCGCGAATGTCCATGGAGGTTCTCTGGCAACGTTCGAGTACCCCGGCGAACCATTGGTAGAGCGTTTCAATCTTGCGCTGACCGTCCCGAGCCGGGAACTGAAGTTCACAATCGGGGACTCTGGCGGCAGCAAAGTTTGCCCGACACACTTGTCGTAGAGCAGCGGCTGCAAGACAAATCAGCTTTCCGGTGACTTGCGGCGAGTCTTTTTCGTTCGCTCTGCCTGCATGCATCCAATTCGCCCTCTCCATGGTTGAGCTGCATCCGTCTTTGACGAGAGCCTCCAACCGAATTTCAGCAGGTAGCCACTGGGGGTCCCGAGATAGTGTAAGCTCAAGGCGAGCGCCCAAACTCACTAGATCTCCTAGAGATAGAGTGTTGAACCCGAGACTGTCCCAGCGGTATAACCAGACTGGCTGCATCCTTGTCGACGTATATGACTGATTTATGTCGAATCCAGTATCGACCATTGATCGAATCCCGTCATAGTCCCCATGGTGAAGATGGTAGCTAAACAGTGCCATGGTATTCGAAATTCCGCCTACGATCTGGGATTTGGATGTGTCACTTATGTTTCGGGATGAAAATGGCCAGCTGTGTGGTCGCACTTTACCAAATGGAGGGTTCGAGTTTCGATTCGCGAAATTAGTACTGGAGCCCATCCACAGCAGCCACTTCGCAAGACCGAGGTTCTTCATGGCTGCCCATGATAGCTCATCTCCCTGGAATATTGTAGTCCCGTTGCTCGGATAAGCTTCGTATGCAGCTTGGGCCATTAAGCAATTGCCGGTCTGACAGGCTCGGTGGAAAAAGAGCTTGATCGTGCTTGGCAATAATGAACTGTTGTCAACAAAATGTCTAAGCAAAGGTGCCATGGCATCGTCGTAAAACCCGTGTTTTTGACTCAGTTTCAAGCATGTGGCGTAAGCTTCGTAAGGGGTTAAATAAGAGAGCTTCAACTCGGAGCGTAGTACCCTGCCCAAGGTCTTCAAGGGCTCACTGGTTTGTCTAGTCGACCAAGCGAGTGACTGGAGGCTTTCAGAGGTGACTGGAAAAATATCCGATTCGCTCGAGCTGTTCGTGAGAAAGACCATGCAGATGAACGGGTCACTCAGGTCCGCGTTGGCGCGGGCATAAGTGAAATGGATGATCGTAGATCTGTCGAAAAATGGCGACTGGGCGATGGTAGCCACAAGATCCCCGTCTCGGATTCGAGCGGAAGATCGGATAGCCAGACTGCAGGTCTCTTCCGAAGCAATGTATCCAACCATCCATTTCGCCGTCAGTTGGCATCTGAGTGTAATCGCTAGTGGTGTCAACCTCCCAACCATTTGCCATTCAGCATGAGCGGCAGGAAGACCTTCCCGTGGTAAAGGAAAGTACTTCAGAATTTGCCGGAAAAGGCGAAGTTTCGCTAGCAAATACGGCATGGCTGGGCGAGGTCGTTCTGCTCGAGGAAGGTCCATGAGGTGATCGAACAAAGGAACGTGTGAGCTTTTGATAGCCCACAACAAAGCAGTGAGTCCAGCTGTATTTGGGCCTGTGGGATGAGCAATGTTGAGGTCAATAAATAATTCGACCGGACTTGCTATAGGCTGCCAGTTGTCGAAGTCGGATTGTCGGGCAAGACTCCTCCATGATCTACCAAGGGAATCGTCGCCGAGACAGTTGCAATATTTGGTATGTGGGAGCCAATACCGCTTTGCATATGACCGGAATGGATGCTGAATCTGACCCTGACGCTCGGATGAATACTGGGCCTTGGCTTGTGCCAGGGCCTTACCAATGTCCAGAGATCTTCCATTACTCTTCATTCTAAGCAATGCTAGTGCCAGTCGAGATGTCTTCGCGGAGCCCTCGCGGCTAGCTGTAGCAATGACTCTGCTCGGAATCGGGCCGGCATCAATATTTGGGACAATAACGGTCGATAGTCTGGTGTCGAAGATTCCGTAGCTGAGGTACGTCACGATGATATTGCCAAGCTCGCAATGGGCCTGCTCTTGGGAAAAGTACCAACTCGCACTTCTCGTGTCCTTTGTCTGAAAGAAGCTCTTGGCCGTGTGGTGTACGAACCGGAGGGTCTTCTCCTCCGCGTCAACCATGATGAGACTACCACAGAACTCCAGAATGTCGAGAACATTGTTGATGAGCTTACTGGGATCCCAAGTAGTGTCACCGACTGTGACGCTGAGAGTTTCTTGAACTTCGCTCACAGCAAGGGGCTCGTAAGCCGCGGTCAACACTCTGAATATTCGAAGGTGATAGGTCTTGTGGTCTCGGGCCGTTACTCTGTTCAAGATGCGGACGTACGTCTCGGTGATGTCTCTCGGGAGGGATCGAATTGTGCTTCGAATTCCATGATCTGAAACCTCGGCGCAGATCTCATCCAGTTGCAGGGCGACCCAGAGGAACCTATAAAACATTTCTCAGTGTCTGTTCCTCGATGTTTGATCGCAATCTTGAGTGTTTCACAGCAGAATCTCAGCTGTGACTCTCATATAAGAAGGACGTACATTCCATTGGCACCTTGAATGAGGGCATCTCGAATCTCCGTGATGATGTGAGGGTCTCCAACCCGGAGCTTTCCGTTCTCAAGCCGAGCTTCCAATTCGTGGTCGACGTATTGGTCGATGTCGGGGTTGTCAATGGGAACAGATACATGTCGAACTACTGGAAAATCTTCTTTCAGGAATGGATTCACTGAAAACCGAGCCGACAGCGCGATTCTCCAGTGCGTCGTCGCCGCAGGACGTGATAGGTGCTGTAGAATGCAACGTCGGTCTTCTATACTGCACTCGTCCAAGCCGTCGACCAAGATGAAGGATCTTCTGTTCGCTCCATTTGATCTGCCGATGATAGATGTCAGGCTGTCGAGATCGATCGAAAGTGGTTCTTTTTCGAAAGCTTGATCGGCTGGGGGAAGGAGGTTGAGACACTGATGCGCCAGGCAGCCTAGAAATGTTCGAGGCTTCAGGCTCTCCGGCAAGTCGTGTCGACAGAAAAAGTAGATGACCAGAGCATCCGACTGCAAACTCAGGTCATCCACAATATTCGCCATGATGACCGATTTGCCGGAACCGACTTTGCCACTGAAGAGAATGGCCGAAGGTGACGAATCGTTTTTCCAGTTCTCATACTCGGACCAAGTGGGAAGCAGAGACGTTGATCCCCTCTTGCGTGCTTGCTTCCAAGTTGTCTGAAAATCATAGGTCGAACATTTGTCCAACCAACGCATCTTCTTTCTAAAGGATCGGTGATGGGCTGCCGCGTCAGAAGACTGAGTCATCATTGATCGCGCCCTTGCGTTCTGTTGCGCTTCTTCGTGGAGGTGTTGATTGAGCAGGAAGTTGACTTCGTCTCGGATGGACTCAGACCAAGACTCCATATCAGCTTGATATTCCTTCAACTTGGAGTCGTTGAGAGATGAAGCCACTTGCCCAATCGCAGTCTTTTGCGCAAAGTTGAGAACATGCTGGCAGATATGAGTGACGACGATGTAATATTCGAAAAGATGGTTCTGTAAAGACTTGGACTTGGCGTAGATGACAGCCATGGCTTGGTGCCGCGGTGCGTGTCGACCAGTCTCCATGAAGAGAAGCGAAAGCTTTTCCAGATATGTAGCACGGCCAACAGTGACCTACGCACCGTGAGCGAAGGACTGAGGTGTTGTTTGACGCCGTGATCGAACATACCTGGAGCATCATTCGCACAGCAGCCCAGACACCGCACGCGATGAGGTTCTGCGACCCACCGATGACGACGTCGCCAAGCGCGGCGTATTGCTGCACAGATTGCAGCATGTTCGTCAAGCGGGGACCGTAAGACCGAGAGTGTTGTTGCTTCTGGCGTACTTGCAGATCTACTTCGGCCGTCAACCTCATGACGTCGTTGAGGGTCGGTGGCGAAGACGATGCTGCGAGCCTCGACCTCTTGAATGATTCCTTCTGGCGAGAGTTCAGAGAGGCCTCGAATTCCGAGACAGCTTGCGCGAGGCGGACTTCTGGCTTCAGAGGCGACGCATTGCGAAAGGCGAGCGCCATCCTTGCAGATTGGCTTTCCGCGGGATGGATGTGAGCAGGAAATGTTGATGGCGACTTCTCTGCCTGGTGAGGGGTAGAGCAGCCTCCCAGGCTGATCCAATTTCGAGAGAATGGAAAGCGACGAGTAAGAATGGACACGTGGTGAGCTCCTGGGTCAGGAACATGCAGTAAGCACGCCGTATCGTCTATGAATGCTGCGCCTCTGACCTGGCCGAATCACGGCATGGCCAGCTGATCAGGCTGCAGCAGAAGGCAGTTCCACCTAGATACAGTCTTTGAACACCGGCAGAAAGACATTAGATCATGAGTTTTGTAAAACATTCAAGTTACTGTCAATTTCTAATCCCGCTAGAGAATACAGTATCACCAGTGGGGGTGATCAATCAGCCTCAGTGATAGGCTTTCTCCCATATATAGCGTAGCTATCGCAGGTAAGCAATGTGTCTAGGACTGACAGCCTCACTTCGTGCAGAGAGGGATAATCTTACCAGGGCCAATAGGCATGTATGCTTCGGTCTTTGAACTCCTCGCGAACCTTGATCAAAAGGACCTGAACTTCCTCTCTTTTCCAGCCAAGACCTCTGGTCAGAGGTGCGAGGGTCCATCCTTCGATACCGGCCATGCAATTCTCATGAGCCCACGTTCCCAGGGTTTTGTGATGTTCCTCTTTGGGCCATGGGTTGGAGGGCCACTTGACTTTTCGGATATAGACATCCTCGAAGCCCACCTCTTCCAGGATTTTGACCAAAGCAGGTATATCCTGGAAAGGGTGATTGAGCGCAGCAGCGGCTTGTCCCAGCAGCTCGAAGCATTCGACGATGGCGGCATCTGGACGGAGGGTTCCGTCGTCTGATTGTGGCATCAGATCTATTTCTTGCAACTCAAGATAGCCGCCGGGATTCAGATTGCTGATGATGGTAAGGATGAGCGCAGACAGAGAAAGGTTTGGTGACTGGGCACTGACTTGAAAGATGTCTGAATGAACTGCCTCCAGTTGGACAAGCTGGAAGTCATCATTCGGCTGTGGATGTAGTCGAACGGCCTGCTAAACAGCCAAGGCTCCTCGATGTCATCTACCTCAAAAGTGACATTGGGGGGTACCCTAAGGTATGTTCAGGTCAGAATCATTGTCTCATCAAATTCCACATGTCGGGAGCGAATCTCACTCTGTTTGTGGGGGAGAAAGGTCAACTCCCACGACCTGCACAAAAGTCAGCCTTCGTCGGCGCAGGAAAGCCACTCTCGACAGACCTCTGCCTGGGGGTGAAGCTCTCCGAACTCGATTGCCCAGATGCCTGTTCCAGTGCCAACGTCCAACACGCGCTTGACCTGGGAATCTGTCTCGTTGGGCGGCGAAAGACCAAGCTTGCCGTCGAGAGACAGAAGGAACTGATGATGTTGCAGATCTTGAGAAGAAATGAGCGTCCTGAAACTTCAAGCATGGCGAGAACTGCCAACTGACCTAGTCTGTCGTTCTCGCGGTCATCGTTGGGGTAAAAGTACTCTGGCCCGTGTAAGCGTCGTGGCCGTGGCTTCGCCTTTGCGTAGAGAGTGCGCAATCTCGACGAGACTCACTCCCGTCCTTGAACCGGTGATAGGTTCTTCCATTCTCCAGGCGATAATTGTAAATGGATTCGGCCAAGCTGGTCGTGGACGAAGCGACACTCTGCAAACGCCAATCAACCAAAGGTCAAACGCGGTCGGTGAAGAGTCTGGTCAGGTCCACTTACGCTGCCAACCTCCGATGTTGCATCGTCGAATGCCTGTTGACCAGTCAAATCAAATTCCAGACAGCACAAGTCAGCAACAGAGCTTTACCTCGTCATCCACGGCAATGTATGTCTCATCGACAACCTGTGTAGCCTGGGATGGGGCTTGGACATCAGGGGACGAGACAGAGGGGTCGTTGATGGCCGACATATCGCAGGTTCCGCAGGTGTTGTTGAGGTTCATAATGAGAGCAGCGAAGATGGTTGTGGGCTTTTTCTATCCCACCATCATCCTTGTTTGCCCCTTTCGAATGCTTGGTGCTAGCATGCACGTTGGTGGCGAAGCTGTTGGCTGCTATCCATAACTTATCCAGCTTCCTAATTAAGCATTTTTATCGAGTCCTTGCACCAAAATGACGATATCAAATGAGTGTGCTGCTCAGCTCATACCGAGTACCCGCGTAGAGGGTGTGGGAGGCAGGCCGCTGACACAAAAAAGAACAAGAAAGAAAGAAACTGATATATACATGGTTAGCCTCTACTTACGCCGTACACATGTAGTGATGTCGTGTCTCATTTCTCTGTCACCCGCTTGGGAGACAAGCTCAATAGGTCGTCGCGTCGCCCAGCGGTATCCAACAAGCCAGGGTGAACTGAGGTGGAGACTACCCCTTTAACATACATGAAGAGCTCTGGGCAGAAAAAAAAAACAGAATCAGTCGCGATGTCTGCATATGTACGGGAGTTAGTTAGATGGCTCGAGACCTCCGTTCAAGGCATTCGAGACGTGAAAGTAGTTGACTGCTACCACCGAATAGTGTCTCAAGTCATCAACTCGGAACGTCCACAATCTGCCGTCACCAGCATAAGCGAAGAACCCCCCCTAGCCCTACGCAGTAATGGCCTCTTTTCCAAGGGGTACCGAGATGCTTCCCTTCATTACGGAGTATGCCGCCTCGGTTTCAATCCTCTAGAGACGCTAAGAACTTTACCGCAACATAATAATGAGTGTCCTCGTATGATGTGGAAACTCAGACGGTAAAAGTGCCTGCCGGGACAGCAGCACACTTAAAACCCGACCTCATTCACGCATAATACCCTGGTCGTCGGCTCAGACCGGAAGTCTAAGCGACTGCTGACACGACAGGCGGAAGTTTGATAAAGAGGCCGGGTCCAGTCACATGGGACGAGTCCACGGCGATCTAGAAGCGGTTCCGTAGGGCAGACTATATCTTACTTTGGATTGAGATTAGGTTCACTGCCCTTTTTTTATACTGCGTGTCGATCATGAGCGAGAGTCGCCAGGACGATCCCGCGCTGTCAAGCAACTGAGTGACATACCGCCGTCTCGACCTGCGTTTAATAACCGGCAGTTGCAACACCTCCACGTGAAATGGCGACATCGATAGGGTCGTGAGGTATTGAATCGTGGCAGAACTTCTCGCTTCCGGTCGAAATTCTCGGCCGAACTCGTTCAGTTGCCGGCACACACACACACACACACACACACACACACACAGACGCGAGAGTCAAATTTGGCATTATTCCGCTCACACGTAAGAGGTGGTGGATCCGAGGGCGGCCGTTCAATTTGTTTCAACACGACTGGACGTTACCCTGGCACTCTAATAACCTTCACACCTCATCCCGGCCGCGCAGTTTCCGGGTTCTCCCTGCAGGCAGCGGATTTCGTCGGGAACCTCGACCCCATCCGCCACGCATTCCCCCCGTCCGTGCGGTATCAACACCAGGTTCCGGACGTCTGGCACCGGCAGTTGGACCTCCGCCATGAAGAGCTGGAGCTTCTTGTAGAAGAATGACTCTTCGCCTCCGATCAGGAGGAGCGTGTTCTGCAGCGCGTGCAGCGTGTCCCTGGCCCCCAGCAGCATGGCGTTGCCGCCGGGCTGCGGGACCCCTGGCAGATGCCTGTTGCAGGCCAGGAGGTCGACGAGCGAGTCGGCTATGCGGAATATTTTCAGCTCCTATTCGTGTTCGGGATGAGTTAGCGGGACGGGCAGATGTAGAGAGGGGGGGGGGGGGGGGGGGGGGGGCTGGGTNNGGAGGAGTTAGGGGGGCGGGCAGATGTAGAGAGGGGGGGGGGGGGAGAGAGAGAGACTGGGTTAATATCGGACGACACTAACCAGACCATACCCGTGGGTCTGGATCGCGTTGGGTGACACGGACGCGAACAAGGAGACGGTTTCATGGGCCACGGATGCTGGTCGCAGCATGGATAGCATGGCATCTCCCATGTTGCTCGACATTCGATAGTGGCGGAGCGCGTACTGCCACCAGAGGATGTGAATCCAGTTCCAGGTGACCATGACGTTCACCCGCTGCAGTTCTGGAAGCGTCGGCCCAATTGTCGAGACGTTGCAGTTGGTCATTGCTGACAGGCCGCGGTAGAGGTTGTCGGCGGTTCGGGGGTCGGATTTCAGGACGAGTCGTTCGCCCGTCACGAGGAGGGTGTCGTCCAGCAGGGTGAATATCTCGGACAGAAGCTTGAAGGAGGAATCGAGAGACCCCAGGCCGCAGACCTGGTATCCTTCAGAAGGCCAGGTTTGTATGGGAGACAGACAGGTTGGGAACCCATTCTGAACGCAGAATGTCCTTGTCCACGGGTTAGCGCTTCTGACAAACTCCGACTACCGCCAACAACAACAACAACAACAGGTTCTGGCATTGCCCAACTCGTTTATGCAAGGACTCTGTTCGTACCTCTCCGTGACAAAAACTAGCCAGAAGATGCGGAGCATCAACTCCCTGTGGTGGACGGACAGCTCATCGAACGTCTCCGGACGGTGCAAGTTGAGAACTGACAACTGGGCGATGGCCTCGTGCAGGTAAACCGCCCCGGCTCGAGTTCTGTCCGTGTTGGTGAAGTAGATGTGCAGGAAGAAAGCCGTCAGCAGCGACTCGGTCGACTCGCTCTCCCTGTAGTCGTACTGGTCTCGCAGGTACTGCGAATGCCGAGCAAACCCCTCCGCCACGTCGTTGAGGTTCGGTGCCAGCCCGTTGTTCTTGGACGTCCGGAGCTGGGAGAGTCGGATCTGTACAATAACCGTGGCGCACACGGCACCCGCCAAAGCGAAGGCCTCGTGGTCGTCCGGCGCGTTGCTGACCAGCCGGGAGATCAGGGAGTTGACGTCCACGATGGGCCACACGCAGCTGAGACTGTCTCGGAACCTTTCCAGATATTTGATGTACAGCTCAAGGGGAAGTCGAGAGGCGCCCTTGGTCTGGGCACCCGGAATAACGCCAGAGCGCGTCGAATAGGGGCAAGATGGGCTCGGGCTGCTGTGGTTTTCGGGGCAGAGCTGCTGGTCTTGTCGTATTTGTTCCTGGTATTGTGCCACCTTGGCCGAAGTGCTCGAACGCGGTCCTTTGGGCCCTCGCTTGCGCTGAATCCGCATAAACGTACATTCCAACGATCGCTTGCGGCACTCGTTGCATGGCGTTCCGCCAGTACACCGCACGCGTCGGAGCGAGCAGCCGTCACACGGGTTGCTTATCCGGGTCTGCGTCTTTCGGTTATCCATTCTGGCATGTTTTTCTGCCTTGTCGTCAATAGTTATGGAGAAGTGGGGGTTGTTTTCTCCAAGGGAGGCTCCGAGGCTCCCAAGATGATGGTGCACGATGAAGAGACGAACACTTGGCGAGCGTGTAGGATTCAGACGAATATATCAGCCGGGTCGGTCGTCGCGGGGGTGGCTCAGCCAACATTAAGACGAAAGCTTCGGGCTATTCTTTCCCTACCTAGTCTTGGAGTTTGATCATGATATCCCCTTGGCTGTGCGAGCAGCCTTTCTGGCGTATACAGCTCTGAGCAGTTGCCTGGCGATAATTCTGCCCAGCAGTTTAGCCAGATATCGGTAGGTTTTGGCGAGCAATCCCCCGTGCCAGAGGATCGAGACCGTTCGACGATTCCGCAGCAATGAGTCTCCCTGGATCCCCAAGTGACTATTATCCCGCATATCCACGGGCCCAGTAGATTTCTTACGGGCCCCAGGATCGATGTTTAATCCTCCTACGGGCCGATTTGCGACCCGCCACTATATTGACACTATAGGCTAGGCTGATGCGTCATTTCGAGTTGAGAGCTTCTCCGCGGGCGATGCCACCCAAGCTTGCTTCTTTTTGCCAAGCGGTGACACACAACGTCTGGTGAGGTTGCGCGCTTGGGCAGAGTTTGAGACTCTTTTCCACGTGCGAGTCATCGACACTCGAGTGTTCAGACGAAAAAGGCAAAAGCTGTTTGATATCTCCGAGTCGTATCATCACCAGACTCTGCATTGACACTGTCCCCGGATTCCTCGGCACGTCCAATATCATGGCCAGAGCTTCCTTTTGCGGAAGCGACTCGAGGTCGGCTATTGCGGTAGCTAATGTCGAGCGTCTTACGCCTCCAGGTCCGATCAGGATGGACAGTGTCGCCCACGACGCCCAGGCGGCTGCCGAGAACCATAAGAACGCCGGAGTTGTACAATGTTTCAGGAATTATCCGCAAGCCGTCGGGTTCTCCATGGTATTATCATTGTGTATCGTGATGGAGGCCTACGACACTTCCCTCGTCGGCAACTTCCACGGCCTTCCACAGTTCCGCAGACGTTTCGGCACCCGACTCGAGAACGGAGATTACCAACTGACTTGGACGTGGCAGTCGGCCTTGCAGAATGGGACGCAGGTCGGACAGATGATCGGTCTCTTTATCAGCGGCATCGTGGCTGAGCAGTACGGTTACAAGAAGACTCTCCTGGGGGCCTTGGCACTCAATATCGTCTTCATCTTTCTTCTCTTCTTTGCCCAGAATATCGGGTACCTCCTTGCAGGAGGCATCCTCTGCGGCCTCCCTTGGGGCGCCTTTCAGACGCTCACGACTACATACGCAGCCGATGTGACGCCAATGGCGCTACGACCCATCATGACAACGTACACAAACATGTGCTGGGTCGTCGGGCAGTTTATCGGCACCGGAGTCCTCCGCGCGCTGCTCCCTCGGCCGGACGACTGGGCGTGGCGCATCCCCTACGCTCTCCAGTGGGCTTTTCCTGTCCCCATCATCGTCGGCGTAGCGCTTGCTCCGGAAAGTCCGACGTGGCTCGTACGAAAGGGACGCTTGGATGAAGCACGCAGAGCGTCGCGGCGTCTGGCCAGCGCTTCCGTTTCTGACGCCCAGCTTGACGTCGACATGGCCGTGATTGCCCACACCAACGACATGGAAAAGCAGCACGAAGAGGGGACGTCGTACGCCGACTGTTTCAGAGGAACGAATCTGCGGCGGACGGTAATTGCCAGCCTGACATGGGTCGGCCAGGTCACCTGCGGTATGTGGTTCGGCAGCAACGTGACCTATTTCCTACAGCAGGCCGGCCTCGACTCCAAAGGTTCCTTCGACTTTGCGCTGGGAACTAGTGCCATGGCAATACTCGGCACTGCAATCTCTTGGCTTCTTCTGCCTCATGTTGGTCGTCGTACGCTTTACGTGGGAGGTCTCGCCATCATGCTCACCATCCTCGCTGCGGTCGGCGGCGCGGGGGTCCCGAGTCCAACTCCCAGCCTAGGTCTGGCTTCGGGAGTCTTGCTCATGGTCTTTGTCTTCATATATGACGTTTCGGTAGGACCTGTAACCTATTGCTTGGTCGCCGAGATCCCTTCCACCCGGCTACGAATCAAGACGGTTGCCCTCGCACGGAATGCCTTTCTCCTGGTCAGCGTTGGCGCCAACTTCCTCGGCCCGCCCGTCTTGAACCCCAGCGCCTGGAACCTCCGTGGGAAGGGGGGGTTCATTGCGGCCGGGCTCTGTTTCTGTGAGCTTGTATGGGCCTTCTTCTGTCTTCCCGAGCCCAAGGGTCGCTCTCCAGCAGAGTTGGAAGTCTTGTTTGAGCAGAGCGTCAGTGCGCGCAGGTTTCCCGAGACGAGATCGGATGTCTTTTCCGGTGTTGTGTGGGAAAAGAAAGACAGTCTGGTTGTGAACATGACCGAGAGGGCTTAGCCGGCGGCTTCGGCGGCAGTTTGAGTTCTGACAAGATCTGGAAGATGGTTCCTTGTCTTGCATATAGCATATTGCCGTAAAGCCGAGCATATGGATAGTAGTATATACAAGGTGGTATGTAAGTAATCAAATCCAACATTCATAACACTATCCCGGATCCGGATAAACACATTATGCTAAAGAGCCAACAAAGTCTACTTCACATGATGGCACATTCCAGGTCAGTGGGAAGACAAACTGTCCTTGAAACCCTTTGATGTCGTCCGCGCCCTATCGTGCATCGATGACGGAGTTGCTGACCGAATGTCGGAGGTCTCGACAATTCTTGACCTTTGCGGAACGGCGCCGGCCAGCTTCTCCACAAGCCAAGGCTCCAGCTGCCCTTCGGGGAATGCCGGGCATGCGGAGGTGTCGTGTCTCTCCGAGTCCGAGTCACCGGCCGCTCGGCGCCGATGACTTGCCGCCTTCAACATACTTCAGGCATCTGTTCCCTCCCCCTCGTTTCTCCATCTTAAGCTTTCTCCATGAGATTGTTTTCATCTACTTCAAAGACACTCGGTGCTCTACTTGGACCACTTCCACCAATCATACCTTTCGCCTCCACCGCTGTCACCTGTGGCCTGATCTAGCTGATTCATGCAGAGCTCGACAGGAACATTGCCTGGCTCTGGCGCAGTTGAGGGCAAGCCCCATCCTTTGGATCCTCTGAGTCCTGCGGAAATCAGCCAGGTATGGATACTAACTAATCTGGGGAACTCTCCGTGTCGCTTCGATACTGCTCGTCCGCTGACGCTGTCACCACTGGAGTAGGCAGCCCATGTCGTCCAAAGGTCGAATGATGGCGTCAAGATCCTTTTCAGGGCCATTTCCCTCGCCGAGCCACCCAAGAGGGAGTTGACGCGGTTTCTCGATGTCGAGCACTCTGGCAGCGACACACCAGAGCATCCTGCTCGTCGAGCCAGGGTCCAGGCATACGTCGGACAAGCTCTCCACGAGCTACTGGTCAATCTCGATGGGGATACCATCGAAACCGACGACGTCTTGCACGGCAAACACTCTTATATAGACACCGACTTCATGGCCCAGGTCGCGGCAGCCTGTCTAGCTGACTCGCAGGTCCAGAGGGAGATTGAGACCCTGAAACTGCCAGATGGAGCTACGGTGGTCGTCGAGCCCTGGGCATATGCAACCGACGGGATGAAGGACATGAAGCATCGTTGGACCATGGTTGGTGCGCCCTCCATTCTCCTCCCGCGGTGCAGCTGACCAGAAACAGGCCTGGTTCTACATGCGTCTAATCGAACACCCCGATGCCAACTACTACGCGTACCCGCTGGACATTTGCGCAGAAGTCTCAGACTCTCTCGAAATGGTCAAGGTCTACCGATTGCCGTCTGGCGAACGTGACAAAATCCATAGCGAAAAACGGGAGTTTGACCAGCGCAAGATTCATTCGACGAGCGAGTACCACCCCGACCTGGCGCGTGAACCGAGAACGACGACGAAGCCGTATCATGTGTCACAGCCCGAGGGTCCCTCGTTCGCCATTGACGGCCACCACATCTCCTGGGAGAAGTGGACCATGAGGGTCGGCTTCAACTACCGCGAGGGCATGACGCTCCACGACGTGCGGTTCGAGGGTCGAAGTCTGTTCTACCGCCTGTCGCTATCCGAGATGTTCGTCCCGTACGCCGACCCGCGGTGCCCCTACCCGCGGAAAGCTGCCTTTGATCTCGGCAACGATGGCGCTGGCGTCAACGCCAACAACCTCAAGCTGGGATGCGACTGTCTCGGCCACATCAAGTACTTTGACGGGTGGTTGAGCACGGCGGCCGGAGAACCGCTCAAGATGCCCAACGTCATCTGCTGCCACGAGGTCGACGACGGCATCCTCTGGAAGCACACGAACTTCCGGACTGGCAACGCTGTCGTCACCAGGTCGCGGCTGCTTGTGCTGCAGACCATCATCACCGTCAGCAACTACGAGTACATCTTCCTCTTCTACTTCCAGCAGGATGGTTCCATCTTCTACGAGGTGAGGGCGACGGGAATCCTGTCCACGGCTCCGATAGATGTGGGCGAAAGCGTCCCCTGGGGCACCGTCGTGGCGCCTGGGGTCCTGGCTCCGTACCATCAGCACATCTTTTGTCTGCGAATTGACCCGGCCATCGACGGGCAGCGCAACTCCCTGGTCGTCGAGGAATCCCATCCCATCCCCTGGGACGAAGGATCAGACGACACTTATAACCCGTTCGGGGTGGGGTACACTACTCGGTCGGAAACAGTCTCAAAGGAGAGCGGGCTAGATCTGGACTTTGAAACCAACCGAACCTTCAAGATCGTCAACGAGAGTGTCACAAACCCGACGACGGGGACCCCCGTGGGGTTCAAACTCGTTCCACACTACAGCCAGCTGCTCCTCGCGCACCCAAAGTCGTGGCACAGCAGGCGGTCCGAGTACGCCTCGCACGCGGTCTGGGTGACGCGCCACCACGACGACGAGCTCTTCCCGGCGGGCAGGTTCACGATGCAGTCCTCGGGCGGACAGGGCATCGCCTCGTGGGTCCGGGACCGCTCCGGAAGCGGCGGCGACGAGTCATCGGTTCGCGACGAGGACATTGTGGTCTGGCACACGTTCGGGTCAACCCACAACCCGCGAGTCGAGGACTGGCCGGTCATGCCGTGCGAGAAGATGGTGGTCGGGCTGAAGCCGGTCAACTTCTTCCGGGGAAACCCTGCGCTTGACGTGCCCGTCTCGACCCAGGAGCGCAACCGTAGCGTCTTGGTTCTCGGGTCGTAGATGCCTTTCGGAGAGACTGTGGCAATGGGATGACCTGTACCGTATGGCCTACGGAGATGGGTAGGAAAAGGCTTGTTCGTGTGGGAAGCTATGTACGGAGCGGCATCGTCTGATGTTTGGGTTTGTGGGTGTGTCTTACATAAGAAATACCTCACGTGAGTTGGCCACGTGACCCAGGATAGCGGGCCGAAGCCATGAAGCCATCACGACAGGGAATTCACACCTGCATGACCGCGCCTGTACGGTACACGTCGTCTTGTCGTTGGATGAACTTTGGAGATGTACTGCACATTGCGTACAGCATACCACTTTAAGCCTTGCCAGCCATTCTTAAAGACGCTTGGCGTCGTAAATATGAATCATGTTCATCGCATCCTATGGGACAAAAGCTTTGCCGGGTGTCCTTGTACGTTGCCCTATACTTGGCTACCATGGCATGGAAGTGAGTCTGATACAAACACCAAGCATCATTATTCACGGCCGTAGCACTGCATGGAATGAACTGCTCTGTCGATCACAATTGCGTTATTCTTTCTGACTGGCTATGTCCTTCTACAATCTCATCGTGAGGACATTGGTGTATGATTACTCTAGTATCGAGGGAGTTACCAGAATATGGTGTCAGCCAGCCACATACTTCACTGCTGCTATTATGACAACCCAAGATGCAACGGGCCACCAGCCTCATTTTGTGCTTCCCGTAGGGATACCTGTACAGAATCATGTCGAGTGAGCACGCCCTCGGCCAGCACCCAGACTCGAGTCATTCGCTTCTTGGCTTGTATGTGCTCCATCACAAAATCTAGAGTTCAGGCGGAGCTCCAAGCCAGCGGCAGGGTACCGCAGGCCAACAGGTCAGCAGGCAGAGAGCAAGTCTGAGAAAGCCCCTGATTAGCGGTGCGCCGCGTCTGAAGATGGGAAGTGTCGTCAGAACTCTATATTAAGCTCCGGGTGTCAAGTTGATTGCTTTTCTCCCCTCCGACGGCGCCCCAGCTATTGGCTGGTGTCCGAGGGCATCGTCACGAAGTCTGAAACTATCAAATGCTCTTCTACCAAAGGTATGCCTGCAGCAGTTCTGTAACCGAGAAAGGTCAAGGAACCGAGATTGTGGAGACGCGCATCTTGAGTCGGTCGACTCTAGGCGTTGGAGGTTCATCCAAACAACACAAGACAGGTTGATTGCCAGTCTCGCTGGCACGCCAATCTCAGGTCTGAAGCCGTGATAAGACCAGATGACGATCTACGGCATGATCTGATGTGCCTCATGTCTTACTAGAACTATACCCTCTCTGACTAGTAGATGGCAGCATGGCATGAGAGTCTAGACGGCTCCACGTCGACTTTGCGAATCTACCCCAAGTACTGAGGCAAGCACAACATGGACCAACCTGTGTCGGATGTTGCCTCGAAGTCAAAAGTCTGGGACTGATAGATTGGGTTTTTCACGGCTCAATCTCTGTGTCGCGGGTTCATTAAAGCAATTCGCGAAAAGATCCGAGTACATAAATGCCTGCATATCTCGCCCGGACGTCGTCACTTGCTTCCCTGTCAACGTCATCACCACCACCATCATCATCATCGTCATTCTCGTCTCCGCCTCCCGCTTGTTGACAGCTTTCAGATCCTGGAGATCACGACTCAGCCCTACACCATGCAGTTCACATCACTCTTCTATGCTGCCATCCTATTGGCATCTGGCGCCTCCGCCATCACCTGCGCGAAACCCTTCGCATACTGCATAAGCAACGCCTGCGACTGCACCGCACCCGGCACTACCGAGTTTCTCAACGATTCCTGCAGAAAGCAGGGCTTCGAGCGCTCCACGGGGCCCTCCGGGATAACCGTTTTATCCGGCGTGAGTCCTTTTGCATCCCTGCCCGCTCGACCCGTGAGGCTAACAAACCAGTCGCAAAAATTCATACGTTGCCAACACCAGTGCTGCTCTGGCTAGAAGGGATGTTAAAATAAGCGTGCTTGTTTTTGAGAGCATTTGCTAGGCAACCTCGCGGGCGTGACCTCGATGGTCACTGGGTGTCATGGCCCAGCTAGTCTTTCCGTACACGAGCCAAACGTACGAAATCGCCCATGCCACGTTTGTATTTATTCTGTTTCCAAGATATATATTCACGAGAATGTTACACTTCGTCAATGAGCTACTCAAGGTGACTGTTGCTGGAAATCACATTACAGCACAGGGGGCTTTCAGTAGGTAGAAGGAGGAGAAAAGACGAGCTGAGGACGACGGACTAGGTCTATCCCAGTACAGTACAGGATTTCAGCACCTCCCGTGGTATTCAAACTCACGCATTTACGCTCGGTATCCATACGTGAGCAAATGTAATACTGAAAGCTGCCTAGAGTGTATCACTGACTCGACTTGCATTGTTCATGCTCACGACACTACCACATCATGTTCGTTGACAGTCCTCATTGCCTGTGGCCGGCGCTGGCGCTGCCCTTCAGGTCGATGTGGTGGTTGGAGAAGTTGTCCACCAGGTCGTCCCACATCTTCGGGTCGTGCTCGTGCCTCTCCTCGCTGTTCCACGCATAGTCCGTGGTGGTGAGCGCGCGGCTGGTCTCGAACATGAAGGCGATGGAACCGTGGGAAATCTGCATGACGGGCGGGTCCTCCTTGGAGGCCGCGGCGAACTGCTCGTACGCGACGCCGTGGGGCACGAACCCGCACTCGAAGGAGATGCTGCCGGGCCGGAACTCGTCGGACCGGCCACCGTACTCGCCGTAAATGAGACCCATGAGCTCCGACGCGCAGTTCCGGTGGTAGTAGGGCGGGCGGTACGTGTGCGAGGCGACGTCCCAGCGGGGCGAGAAGATGAGGAAGTCGGCCAGCGGCGCCGCCGGGTCGCGGGACCTGGCCGTCAACACGCAGAAGATGGACGGGTCGATGTGGTCGACGGATATGGAGCCCACGTTGACGAACTTGGTGAGGTCGTACTTGAAGGGCACGTAGTTGCCGTGCCACGCGACCACGTCGAAGGGGCAGTGCCGCTGGGTGCTCTCGAAGAACTTGCCGCCCAGCTTGTAGACCGTCTGCCAGGGGTCGTCCTTGGTGACCTCGTAGGCGGCGACGGGATGGAGGAAATCGCGGGCGTTGGCCAGGCCGTTGGCGCCCAGGGGTCCCAGCTCGGGGAGTTCCCAGTTGGAACCCCAGAGTTCGAGGATGTAGCCGCGCGTGAGGCCGTCGACGTTGACCTTGAAGCGCAGACCGCGCTGGATGACGCAAATCTCGCCGGGTTGGACGTACAGGAAGCCGAACTCGGTCTGGATGTCCAGGGCGCCCTGCTGGGGCACGATGAGCCAGTCGCCGTCCGAGTTGACAAAGGCCTTCTTGGACATGCCTGTGTTGCAGAGGTACACGTGCGTGGCCAGACCTTCGCGCAGAGTCGGGTCTCCGGAGCCAGCGACGGTCTTCAGGCCATCTACAAAGTCGACGTCGGTTCCCTCGGGGATGGGGAACGGTCTCCAAGCCAGCTGTGTGGGTGAGATGTGTACGCGGGGGTTGATGGGAAGAAAGGTTGACTCCGTATCGCTGTCATCGGGAAGGGAGGTCTGCAGAGGAGGTCAAAACCAGCCGCAATCATATCAATCCCAACGTCATTCACTCACAAAGCCCTGGTGAGCTACGGCAGGTCGAGACCGGTAAAGCCAGGCCTTCTTGTTCGCGTGGCGGGGGGCGACAAAGGCGGAGGCGGTGATTTGCTCGGCGTACAGACCGTACCTGATGCTTCTCGGGCTATTTTGGCCTCTCGGAATCGTTCCGGGAATCGCTTCAGACTCGAAGCTGTTGCCGAAGCCCGGCTGGTACGTGTAGGGGTCGTTCGGGCGAGTCGCGAATGACGGAATCGTCCCATCCTTCTGCGAGGCCGCCCAATGGAAGGCGTTTTGGAAGTCCTTTGGAGTTGGGTTCTGACTCGCCATGACTGGATACGCTTGAATGAAGACGACTGAGATTGGGATGACGGTTGAAGGCTAGTCAGTCGTGTCCCCGAGGGCAGTTTGCGGTGTTTGTGAACATCGTCAGGGAGGCTTCCCCCTCAGCTCCATCCGAAGCCGAGGTGACTTCACCCCACACGCACATGGGGACTTTGGCGTCTACTCCACATGGTCGTCGGAAGGATGCCCCGGCAGTTGAACTATGAGTGAATGTGGGGATGTGAGTCTCGTCATCTTGCATATCTCGCTGTATGCGGGGATTCTGTGCTACCGGTCTGGAACGACAGTATTTTGCTGAAACCCATACACGTGGAGGGAATCTCTTGAGAGCTGGTCCAATTGGTCCCATAAAACGTGAAGAGCATCTGTCAATTTTCTGGCTGGACGAAGCAAAGTCATCGTCGTCTTTGAGTTTGTATCAACATGGCGGGCACCAAAGTCTCACACTCACACGGGGACACCTCTCAACTTCGTTCTCCTTGCTCTGTTCTTATATATACTTTCGCGCCTGCTCAACCACATGGTCTCTTCGGCGCGCCTTGGCCATAAAACAATCCCAGGGCCCCAAGGCTGGCCTCTATTCGGCAACGCTCATCAACTCACCAAGCAGCCCCATCGTCAGATTCAACGATGGCCCGCACAATACGGCGAGATTTTCCAGGTTACGCTTGGCTGGGAGATGTGGGGTCTTTTTCAAACCAAAAGCATCGGCAATGTTCAAACCATCAAAAGAGTTCGAGGCCAAGCAGTTTGTGACACAAAAGCGGAACCGCTATTGCGCTGCAGCAATAACGGGTTATATCACGTCACAGTTGATATACGATCATGCGACTGGGAACGAGGATCAGCAAAGCTCAAGTGCCCTTGGAGCGTATGAGAGGCAGAAAACGACCTGGATTAGGTACTAGAATAGCTTGAAGGCTGCTTGCAAGGAGAAGCGAGCTCCAGAGTGCTCAGTCAAACAGTTTCTATCGACTGGATTTGAGAAGCTAGGCATTGATGATGTGAAAAGGGTTTGTGGCGGGATGTAAGTTGTCCTTCTGCCTGCATCACGACACATAGACCAGCAAATTACTGACAGCAATCTTTCGAAGCCATGATGGAAGCTGGCTGGGAAACAACCTCGTCAGCTCTCAACAGCTGCGTCCTGCACGTAGCAGCTTATCATATTCTGCAATATGCTGCAATTACCGATTTAACAAGAGTCTTCGGGGACGAAAAGTCTCCCAGCTTTTCTGACGAAGTGTGGTGAACCGTACCGGTAGGCGTACAGAGATAGGTAGGTAAAGGCTTGTTTATGTGAAAAGCTATATGCGGAGCAGTACCATCTGATATATGAGTTTATAGGTGTATCATACGTAAGGAATGCCTTACATGAGCGGGCCATGTGACCCGGGATAGCAGCCCACAGGCCTGAAGCTATCACGACATGAAGAGAATCATCCCTTAATCAGGGCCATTGGCAAGGAAATCCTGCGGATTCGGCCGGTCACAATAATCGGCAGCCCTCACTGCACCACGTCTGACGTCTTTTACAAATACTACCGCATATCCAAAGACGTTGTCGTCTCAATATCTCAGTACTTGCTGCACTTTGACTCTGCGAAATGGGACAACCGGAAGTCTTCAACTCATCTTGATACCTAGCATATCCAGAGAAAGCAGGCGTCTACGCTGCCCAGGGCGACCCAAACGCTCGCGACCACTATGACTTCCATTTGCCCCGGAATGCCTCTCGCAGAAAACAGTCTCTTCATCATGATCGCCAAGATACTCTGGGCTTTCGAAATCAGGCCACCGCTGGGTGCTGACGGCAACGAGGTTCCTGTAGATATCTCGGACGCAGCGTACGAGCCTGGGATCAACGACTCAACACCCTACCCAAACCCTTCAAGGTCCGGTTCATCCCGAGAAGCCAAAGGCGATTGGGTGTTAGGTCTCGAGGCGGAATGGGCTCAGGCACAGGCTGACGGGCTCTTCTTGGGCGACGCGAAAGTCGACACCCACGGCATGGTGGTTGGATGACGTAGTCGGAGACGGACAACCGGACACAGTCAGATTGCGACGGTTTGCTCTGATTCCATGATCGTTGGATCGTCAACCCTGTTTCGTCTGAGCAAGCTGCATCGTGGAGCGCCGCATACTTGCATGAATCCCTTATCCCCCCCCCCCCCACAACTAAACCAATGAAATAATCGCCTTGTTCCTGTTCCGTAGCCTGAGTACAGGCAGAACCTCACTGCCGACGCGTGATGCGTTTGCCAACAACCATCTGCTCCACATCTCCCCTCACAAACTGGGTCAATGGAACGGTAAATAATGTCTTATTGATCATTCGCCTGGGTGGCGCGGCCCGCGAGCTCTCCCCGCCTCCGTCTTGGCACGATGATCGATGCCGGTTGCTCAACGGCCGGCCTCTTTCTGGCTCTCTCGGACGACGTCCGATTGCTTCTGCTCAGTGTCCGCCAGCTGAACTTTCGAAGAGCAGCACTATAGTCAACTTCACAGTGACAATGTCTGGGCTTCGACAATAAGGCAGTTGTTGTTACCATATTCAACTCTTCCACTTTGTTTCCGGCATTCGAAGACGAGGAATCAGGATAGCAACCAGCCCTTCAGCGGTACCCAGCCTTGGTCGAAACTCAGGCGGTTCGATGGTCGGAATCCATCAATCCATGTCCGAAACCCGACAGTACAAGTGCCGTTATTGTCCAAAAGCTTTCAAGCGCAGTGAGCACGCTGCACTGCATAGGCCACGAGCGCGGGCACACGAATGAGAAGCCTTACGTGTGTAAATATTGCAGAAAGTGCTATTCCCGAAAGTCAGAATCTCGGGCTTCTTGGTCGAATGTAGCTACAACCATAGATTGCTGATGGTATACAGAGACCACGTCACAAGGCATGAGCCAATACTGCATGCAAATGCTGTGCGCAAGGTCGCAGGAGATCTGGTAGAAGAGGACGCCTTGGCCGAGTCGATGACAAGTGAGGCCGAAACCGATGCTGCCAGCGATGTCGATGACTCTACCTCCGTCGTAGAGGCATCAGGGGGCAGGGGGGAACTATCACGTACATTCATTTCCCAGCAGCATCGTCGTCGCAACCGACCGTCCGTCTTGACGTACAGCCCAAGAAAACCATCACTGTCACTTACCATATCTCCATCTCCACACCCTCTTCCAAGGTGAGATTCCAGCGGTCCTATTGATGGCCATGTGCAGCATCGGAGCGCTGTATCGCTTGGATTGTCGTCGAGCTCGTCAGCTGTACAACCTGTCTTGAGCACTCTTAGAACATGTAAGTTGGGAACTATCCCGGTAACCCTTTTTATTGCCTTGCTAACTACCCACGTAGGTCTCACTGGTTGATTCACCCCTGTGGGCTGTTCAGGCAATGTTCCTCCTGGCTTTCTACGCCGCCTTCAGCGGTGAACGGGACTTGGCTTCTGCTTGCTTGAGTGAGACTGGCTTCTTCATTATGGTGGGTAACACGGTATGCGAGTGAGGCCTTTCCCAAAGGCTTACATTTGACGGACAGATCTATAACCAAGCTCGACAACGGCTCAAGCAAGAGACCTCAGTCATCGCAGACATGACTTCTAGTCACTGGGTACAGCGAGAATCGTCGAAGGGAATGCTGGCTGGGCTGTATATATCAGGCACCATGCGAACCGTGATATACGGCATCAACCCTTTCTCCCACTCAACAAAAGACCTCGACATGGAATGTTGCACAGCTACGCCCCGTGGAACGCCCAGTCTTCCAGCGAGTGGCTCGATCTGCAGGCCCAAGAGAAGAGCTCCTTCATAACGCCGGAGGCTGCTCTTGAAAAAATTCTGTATGGTGCCACGACCAACCTCTCGACGAGCACAAACTTCTCCATGCTTCTTCTCATGCATGCTACTCTCGTTCACACGTGGCATCTTCAACAGACGGCCGAGGTGCTTGGCCGCTCATCACCTCAAGGCTCCATGTGTCAATCTCTGCTGCAAGAGGGCTTGGCGTCGCTTGGAAGCTGTCGCCGTCCCAGGCACTGTTTCATACCGCCAAGATCGATGATCTCGACGACTCAGACGAAGAGCACATCTTATCGTTGCCGTTCAGCTCGTACGTCGTCTGCAGGGCTTCCTACATACGGCTTGTCGACAATACATCGTCTTTCAATCGTCTCATTCTAATGTCCAGTGACTGACAAGCTATTGAATCTTCGATAGCTGCTTTTGCGAGCTACAGGAAACCCGCGGAGCGCTCAGCTGCTGGAAGTGGTTGAGAAAACACTCGAAAGGTTCCAGCTCCCATTCAAGATGGGACACCTGCTCATCAGGGAGACTGCCGCTTTTCGCTGGAGCATTAAGCACGCGACAGCCTCATGGATTGCCGGTGAGCGCAATTCCTTTCTTCAGCGTAATTTTTGCGTGCTTTAATCAATTGCAAAGGGTCTTTTGGTCACGAAATGGGTGCACTCGGTGGAATTCGACGCCGTCAACGGCATCGAGCCATCTCTTCAAGAAAGGGACCTCTTCACCGACTGAAAGACGTCTCGAGGAAGCCAACTATGATCCCAATGACGGCAAATCTTTCGCCGCGAGCTTGGCGAGGACATGTAGTCTTTTCCTGCAAGATGTCAGTACCCACGACATTATTCTCGTCTTACCCGCAAGCGCTGATCTCGAATACCATGTCTGGGTCTGGGGGATCACAGCACGCATTGGAAACATCCTTGACCATCTAGCAGCTGCATATGAAAGAGACCTGCAGTCAAGGAAACCTATCTAGAGATTATGCCGCTTCCCGCAAACATCTCCAAAACTCAGTGGTTGATGGGAGCTGTTCGGGGAGTCACCACAAGCTATATCCCTGCAATTTGGTCTACCGATCTTGACTGCCGAAGACACAGTTCAGATTGCGAGTACGAATAAAAGTATGCTTGTCGTCGACAACAGGTGTCAAGTGATGAGCTCTCCGTACCGATCCTAGTGGGGTACGCGCACATCTGTCGGGGCAGAAGCCCGGAAAGAGGCTCGCGGCCCGTCAAACCGGAGACCGGGGCCGGGGCCGGGGCCCTTTGACGACGTGTGGGGTATTCCAACGAGCAAAACCGCGCAAGAGCTGCGATGGTTATCCATGTGGAGATGACGCTGGGGTATTTCCCGGACGGTCTGAGCGAGAGTTGGAGACTTGGAGATATACGCCGATGATGGGACGAGATGGGTTACACAGCAGAGGAGACGTTCAGCTCCCGAGAGGTCCGACATGTCTGTCCAGAGCGCTCTTCTTCCCTCGCTCTGCTTCTTTTCTCCTCTTTACTCCATTTTGCCTGTATCCTTTGAAACCGTGCAGCTGAATAACAACGCGCACCTCCGAGGACCCCGGCTGCGTGAACTTTTGACGCTGGGAAAGCCAACGGCTATCGGTGCCTGGTATAGCCGCGAAGCTTGATTCCCATCTCGCCCGGTCTAGATTTCGATTTTCCCTTTCAACAGTTCATCAGATGGCCTCCAGCGCCACAGAGTTCCGCCACTCTGTCATTGGTGTTGTCAGGGGACTGCCTGCGGACGACGTGATTGAGTTTCGGGGAGTCAAGTACGCGGACTTGAGTCATTGGTATGACGAAGCGCGATTGATGGAATACGATGGCTCCGGGCTGGTGGCTGAACGACATGGGTGAGAGTCTATATTCTGTTCAGTTCAGTTCTGATCGACGTTGCTTCAGCTGATGCGTAACGACAGTCCCCAAGCAGTGTCTGATCCCGAAGGAGTTCATAGCGAACATTTGATCATCCAAAAGGCCCTTCCTGTTGGCGATTTTCCAGGAATCTCTGGTGTCGACTGCCTCAATCTCAACGTCACCATCCCTCGAGAGACCAAGGGGTCGCGAGCGTTGCCAGTCTTGGTGTTTATTCATGGCGGCGGCTTCATGACCGGTTCGAACTGGTGGCCACAGTATGACACAAAGAAACTGGTTCGGCTCTCTGTTGGAACAGGATCTCCCATCATCGCTGTTACAATCAAGTCGGTCCCCTCCGCTTCACAATTCCCCCACCCCTTTCGATGATGCTGATCTCGCTCTGTCCAGCTATCGACTGGGTGCTCCTGGCTTCCTCACGTCAAAAGACCTGCGCGCTGCCGGATTCAAGAGTAACCACGGCCACCACGACCAGCGTCTTGCGCTTCAATGGGTCAACAAGTACATTGCAGGTTTCGGAGGTGACCCGGAGCAGGTCACGGTCGTAGGAGAGAGCGCCGGTGGAAGTGAGCTTTGCCTGTCCGGAGCCCATCTCTCTTCCCCCATCACTGATGAGTCCAGTTTCAACCGTTCGGCTGCTTCACGCCAAAGAGCCGCTGGCCTCCCGCATCATCGTTCTCGGCGGATCGCCACCGGCGCTCCCGCCCATGACTGCGGAAGCTGCCGAAAGCGCGTACGAGGCCGTCGTCAAAGCTCTCGGTTTCGAGAAACTGCACACCGCAGGCCGCATCGAAGCCCTGTGCAAGACGCGGCCCGAAGAGCTCCTGGAAAAGATTGAAAGCAAGATGCAGTTCCTGCCCGTCGTTGACAATGACACGGTTCCGGATGTACCGACTTTCGAGGCCGCAGCGAGCGGGACTCTCGTCCCCAAAGACACGGCTTGCAAGTCGATCATGGTTGGATATGCTCCATTCGATGTGAGTTTCTATTCCTACAAGTTTCTTTACCCGCGGACATTGCTGATCAAAGCCGAAGGGAAGCATCTTTGGGTTCGTGGCCTTGCAGCAGCGCAGGGAGAATATTGCAGCCTCCTTCACCCGGTCCGTCACGTCAACACTCAAGGACCCCGACGTTGCCGCGAAGCTGTTGGAGGCCTACGGTATCGACGATAAGAAGAGCGACGATGAAGCATTCATCAACATCCTGCAACTGGCCTCGGACATTGGCTTCCAAGCACCGGCCCGACGGTTCGCGGCGAGCTTCCCGGGAGACTCGTACCTCGTCGAGTTCGCCGAGCCCAACCCGTGGGACGGTCTGTTCAAGGGGTTCGGCACTCACGTGCTCGATGTTGCGTTTCTGTTCCAGAACTACAACGAGCACCTCGACGCCAGGCAGCGGGCTTCCGCGGCGCTGTTTGCGTCGGATGTCATTGATTTCACGTACGGCAAGGTCGCATGGGAGAAACACAAGGATGGAAACGGTCTTGCTGTCTACCAGAACGGGACGCGCTCATACAAAGAAGGCGACGAGGGAACAACGCAGCGGTACAAGTCTCTCATGGAACTGGGTCAAGTTGTCGGTCTTGACGCTTTGATGGGAGTCTGGGAGAAGTTTTTGTTTCCTCACTAGACACTGTATCGACTGGAACCAAGATCTTTTACCCCATCTCTCGTAGTCTTCACAATCTGCACTGGAATACGCATCTGACGTCTGTGAATGCCCTCCACCCGATTCACGAGGGGCCCAACCCCTGAACGCTGCACGATAGATGCGGGGTTGTGTCAGTGACAAGACCAAGGGACCGGAAAATCATGCGGAAAATTACTCGTCATGGGTGATTTCTTGACTCAAAACCCACCAACCCTCCTCCTTTGCCATGCTGCTTCGGTCGTCTCATTTCTCGGACGCCGCCAGCAAACATACTCCCGCCTACAACTGTCATGGAGCGCAGCCTCAACCACGCATCCCTGGGCTCAACTCTGATGGGCATTGAGTTTCCCAATGGCGAGCAATTCCGAGGCCTTCCATATGGGAAAGTCGTCGCAAGGTTCGCCCGTCCACGGGCTGCGGAGGCTTTACCCCCGACATTGGACTGCACCAAGTTTGGGTGAGGACTTGTAGTTTTTTTTTTTTCCCACCCGTTCAAATCTTGGCCGTGCATCAGCTTCCGCTAATCCAGAGATATGCTTCCGTCGAGCTCGACAGGCCTCGGTGTCCTCAAGTTCCGGTCGACGTCCGACAGCTCTGCCGAATCCCGCCTCGCCACGCGCTCCCCCGAGAGCCCGAGGACGAGTTCGGCTGCCTCAACCTCGACGTGACCATTCCGAAGACGGGAGCCTCCGTCGCAGACCACAAGGTTCCGGTCCTTGTTTGGATCCATGGTACGCGGCTATTCTAGGAGCCCTCGTATTGGTCCATGGGTCGTTGAATAGCCTACAGGCGGCTCGCAATCTGTAACGTTTGGGAGCGCGGCCTCCGGTTCTATGTGGTACGACTTTGTCTCATCTGACCGCGGCGCTAGACGCTTGCTAACGACTCTTTTCCAGATCCGCGGAACATTGTAGCCGACTCTGTCGAGCTGGGATCACCCATCATCGCCGTGACGGTCCAGTATCGGCTGAACATCTTCGCCTTCGGGGACGACTCCAGCCCTACGAACCTGGCTCTGCAAGACCAAGCGCTCGCGCTGGGATGGGTGCGAGAGCACATTGCCGGGTTTGGAGGCGATCCGGTCTGTAATTTCTCGGTATTCTTTCGACCCGCGCACATCCTGGCAGCTGACAACCGAGATAGAACGCCATCACACTGGCCGGAGAGAGTGCCGGCGCGGTCTACTGCCACGCGCATCTCGTGATGAAAGCGCCCATCAGCCAGTGTATCCTATCATCAGGTTCCCTGTACCTCTCGCCACCGCAACCCGGGGACCGAGCGGACGCCGTTCGTCGTGTCGTGACGGACCAGCTTCGGAGGCTGGACGAGCGCGACCTCCGCGAGGCGCCGGCCGACGTCCTGGTTGAGGTTCTGCAAACCTGCGGCCTCCAGTCGTGGTTCCTCCAGACGGAACCGGCGCTCGAAACTTGGCGGACCGAGCTCGGTAATGCGCAGAGGGTCATGATCAGCGACGTCGCGGACGAGGTTCGATCTTTTTCTTAAAAAAAAAAAAAAAAAGGCTTTGCTCCTTGTGTCACGAAGCTTTCTGACATTGGCGCTGCAGGCTGTGCTCTGGCGCGAGGGCATCTGGTCCATGCCAGCCGATGAGGTCGTCGCCGCGTTCGACCTCGCAGGTGACCGGAGCGACGACTTGAAGAGCATGTACAACATCTTCCCGGGCAGACGTTCCTCGTGCGTACTGGGTGCGCTCGACTTCATCAACGACTACAAGTTTCTACTCCCGGCGCAGAGGCTTGCCGGTATGTACGGCACGGCAGGCAGGCCAGCGTTTCGATGTCTGGTTGACGAGCCCAATCCGTGGCAGCCTTCGAACGGGGCCCATCATGCCGTCGATCTCGTGCTTTTGTTTGGGGGCTTTGATCTGTCATTCTCGCCGCGCGCTCGGAGAACGGGACAGGAGATGCGTCACGCGTGGATCAGGTTCATCAACTCGGAGGCGCCTTGGGGACCGGCGCCAACAGCAGCAGCAGCAGCTTTTGGGCCTCTTGGCAAGTTTGAAGTGCTAGATGAGAGTGGCTTAGGTTTGCACCGTCGACTGAGCCATGCAAGGTTTCTCGAGGCTACTGATCCAATCATGCTGGACAAAGTGTTTGCCGCTCTGGCTGTGGGCAGGATTAGTCTGCTCAACTAGACTCGACCGCATGCGTTACTCGTCGCGATTTGCCACGATACTTGGCAACTCCGCGACACTTTTCTATATACAAGAGTGTTTTGAACTTGTTACACGTCAGAGCACCGAAAGCGCAGCTTCCTCTTGCATCTTGTGTGAGCGTTTGGTAGTTGTTGCAAGATAGTTGACAACATGTCGCAAGCCTCGTCTCAACTACCCACTTTGGTATACACGACTGTCTCCAGAGCTTACAAGAGACACTTGAGCCAGCTAGCCAAAGATACATCCAGTCCGCCGTCGTCATCACACCTCCAGTGGACCTGGAACAGTTGGCATCATGATCTAATCTAATCAGTTGCCCGTTGCACTATGTGGGGGAAGAGATGTAACACTCTTCGGTCTTGTGTGGGGTGAGTGTGGAGGTTCAAGTCCGAACGCCATGTCTTGTTTGATGTGGAGGAACACTTGTACTTGATCTTGGTTGCTTTGAAGAGGCTGACGGGGGGATGTTGGTGTCGTGGTTGAGACATTAGACGACATGTACGTTATGCCGTAAGAAGAAGAACTCGCGAAAAATGTCCGGACGCACGAAGCTTAAAAAGAAGATGAACGGAAAGCTTGCTTCCTCTGCAGCCACTTGTGACTTATCACAAAGCTGATATATATGTTGTAACTGTCGAGGTCTACACGCAACACAGCTGAAGGCAAAGCAACAGTCAAACACAAAGCTAAAGCCAGGGAATATTGCCATTGGAAACGCATCATGTCTCCAAGACTGGAACAGGTGAATACATCCGGCTTCCACAACCTTAAAACCCAGCCAGCGTTGGAACGTGTAGGTCGTCATAGCCGGAGCTGGTCCCGCGGGACAGCTGCTCGGACTCCTCTTGGGCAGCCCCGTCACCATGATCGAGCAGACGACCGAGCTCGACAAGAAGCCGCGGGCAACGCACCATGCGCCACCCGCCAAGAAAGGTCCTCAACCGCGCCGGGCTGGGCGACGACATACAAAGGCCTCGGCTTTCTTCCCGACAAGGTTGCGTGGCGCAAAAACGACAGGACGACGCCAGAGCCTACTAGCACGACGTGACCAAGGACCAAACCGGCCAGGGCTCTCGGCTGGAGGCACACTACGTGGTCGGATGTGACGGGGCCCCAACAGCATTGTTCGACCGACGAGTCTCTTTTGGTCTCACGAACTTTTCCGGCTGGACATGGGACGAGCAGCTGGTGTCAACCAATGTGAGTAGGTTTGCGTCTGTTGCCGCACCCAAGTTTACCCACGGAGCACCAACGAACCGCCGCCAGAAGAAGAAGAACCAAGCATTCCTCTCCCCGGCCATCGGACTGGGCTTACCGCGGGCGCGCGTGGGGTGGTGTGTGTGTGTGTGTGTGTGTGTGTGTGCGAAACAGGTCTATTACGACTTTGAACGTTTTGGCTACAGACTCAAACTTCATACTATCTAGACCCGGACAACTGGTTCATGGCGGCCAAGATCTCCAACCAGGGGCTCTGGCGCGTCAGGTACGGTGAAGTCGGCGACCTGAACCAGGACGACAGGTTCAGGACCATGCTCCCAGGGTGACCGCAGCCTCACGAACACAGGTTCGCGGAGAATGGAATCAGCCCATATAGAGTCCACCAGCGATGTGCCAAGAGGATGGGCGTTGACCGGCTTCTGCTGGCCGCAGACGCAGCGCATCTCTGCAACCCATTGTACGCTCGCCCGTCTGTCCTTTTGTTCTCTCCATCGTCATACTCACTCACTCCCACATACACACACACACACCCTTCGTGTCTACTCTTCCTGTGTATTTGCCTAAATAGGCAATCGATTCGTCACGCTTTGACAGTCCAGTCTTCTCTTGGCTCTTCCACTGACCCTTCTATGGGGATCTAGCGGCGGGCTCGGCCTCACCGGCGGCATCGTTGACGTTGGCGGGCTGGGCTGTACGAAAGTGTCTGTCAGGAATCTTCCGCAACGGGGCAGACGAGAGCAATATCCCGACACTTACGATGACATGCGTCGGCAAAAGTATAGGAGGGAGGTCGTCGACCCCTTGTCCTGCGACATGTTCCGACGAATCTTCACCAGTCCATCCCGATGGGAACGCTCGACGAGGACGGCTTTCCTCCAGGTTCTGCGTTCGAGGCCGAATCGGACCGCGACAAGCTCAGGGAAACGACCAAGGTGAGTTTGGATGACAGCCGACTTAGGATTTTTTTCCCGCCCCGACTCTTCTGTTTTTTTTTTCTTTCCGCCAACTTACTTAATTTGGGATAGGGCGCGCTCAAGCACTTGTGCTATGAACTTTACGAGGCATTACCATGCCTTGGAAGGCCAACGACGACGGCGGCGCCAGCACTTCGTCGTGTTAGCCTGCTTTGGATAAATAAGCCATGCGGGCTTCGGGTAGAGTCTAAAAAGGGTGTACCGGGCTGGGGTGGTGTCCCGGTTTGGGTTCACACAGCCACGTGTATTTTCTCTCTTCTCTTGTCATGCTCCGTCTTTGGGGTGGACGTACGTCTCATCGAGAACACGTCCAAGGCCATGCTGGGCATCGCATTGAGGCTCAAGCCTAGCTCTCGCATCCATCACCTCAACGGCAAGGGGAAAAAAAATAAGTCTTTGATCGTGCATGAACTACCGCCAAATAAGACAGACTTTCCAAAGAGCACCTGGCATCAACACCCACACACCTCATCCGTAGTCAAACCCTGGATGGATGGCAGACAGACAGCATGGAGCAGAGGCCACCCCATGAACTAATTGCCGACAAAGCTTGCTTTGCCCTACGTACCTTGGCCAGTGGTGCGGATAGAGAGATGGAGACGGATAAATCAAGGGCTGGTTCCATTAGACTTCAGTCAGCCCAGTCAAACTTGTAACGAACCTGGCATGGAAAAGTATAAACAGTTGGGATGTTGAAACTTGGGCCGCAGGTTGGTCTGATGCCAAACGGGATGGACAGCGAACTCGGGGTTCCTTTGGTCCCAAGCGCGTAGGGAAGAACAAAGAAGAAGAGCTGTCAACTGAGCCCAACGTCGATGGATGGGCATAATCGTTGGCCGGGGAGGGGTTCTCTGGTCCTCCGCGATGCCGCCTAGTCCTCCTTCTGCTTCTCCGCCTCCTCGTCGTCTTGGTCGGACTAGAAGCCACACTCATCTCGGCCTACTCCCTCCGTCACTCCCACGCACACCCTCCTCCCTTTGCTCTCCCAGTCCCCTCCATCCCTCCGTCTGGCTTCCAACCCCCACATCCCTAGAGCTTCCAAAGACGGCATGTTCCGATGATGCAGCGCTAGCAACGGTTTTGACGCAGGTTGGAGCCATGCGGATGACGATGGTTAATGCAGGTTTTTGGTCCCATTGTCGGTATGACCACCCCCAAGTAGCAGGTCGTACGACCACTTTCCCATGGTCGAACTTTAATAAAGCTCCCTTTCCGCTCTCGTCGCGGAGCGGACCGATGTCCGGCGAGATTGGCATCACCTCCGGGCTTATCATTGCGCTAGATGGACAACAACACACACACCGAGGTTCGACGTTGTCATTAGCCGCAGGGCAGGGCGTGCGTGTGAGCGTGTGGGTGCGTCGTGCTCCCCGTTCCAAGCCGTGAACCGAACTCGCTCTGTCTCGACTATCCTGGACTCGATTCGAATCGATCGACTCAAGATGAGAGCTCAGGAACACACACACATACATACACACACACACACAGACACCAGGGTTGCCAAGTTCTGCGGCCCAAAGTCTGAATTCCCATGGACACCCAAACAAGACATGTGAAACGAGGGCTTCCCATTTCGGGCATGGTCGAGAGAGAGAAAATAGGTCGGGGAGGTGAACAGAAGCGGCTCAAGTTGCGGTATTAAGGTTTGGCTCTTCCCCGAGAGGCGTTTGTCGGCAATTGCATGGCAGAAGCTCACGGCTGTTTGGCAAAGCTGAACGAGGCCAAGCCTGGTTGTCGGCGACCTCGGCCCTTCGTTCTCGACACCAAGATACGCGGTGGAGCCAAGGTGGAAGCTTCGGTTGCCGGCAGGACTACTCCGTACCGTCCAGGGAGGGCCGTGATGGGCCGTGATGGGACAGGATAGGCCGGGCCAGGAGAATAGGACAAGACAGGTGAGGACAGATCAGACCAGGTCATGTCAGGTCGGCAGGGGAGGGGGGGGGGGGGGGGGGGGGGGGGGAAGGGGGGGGGGGGGGGGGGGGGGGGGGGGGGGGGGGGGGGGGGGGGGGGGGGGGGGGGGGGGGGCTCGAGATAATTCAAGCGGAAAAAACAGCCCTAACTAACTGGATCGAGCTGGAGGTTTGGGTGGCTCAGACAGACTGTTTCCAACCAACTTTGCTACGTTGGGCATGACGTCGGCTAGCCCACGCCACGAGAAACTCTATTCATATGACCGTCTGCGAGGGGTTTTTGTCCCTTTTTCCCAAATTCCTTTGCCTGGCAGCCTGGCAAGCCTGGGACTCGTCTTGGTTTTTTTCCGGCTTTTTTTTTTGGTAGAGCCCCCTGTTTGTATTTTTACTCGGGCCCTTGTATCGGTCACTTATGACCAAACCCGGGGTCCAAGTGTCTCTCTCTCTTGAGCTGGACGAGCAGCTTGCCTGGATGGACTTAGTCAGGACGCTTGAGAACGCCTTCATGTTGTCCCCATGATGGAAACACGTGAGAAGTACGATATCCCATCGAACCGTCTACAGCATGTGGCGTTTATGGGCGTTGCTAACGCTTCTCACAACGGCCATGTGTGAGTGTGAGTGCGTGAGTGAGTGAGTGAGTGAGTGTGTGAGTGACGCCGAGGCGCATCGTTCTGCCCAGTCCCACCCCGTTCCGCCTCTGGGAATTCTGCCCACGCAGCAAAATGGTTCTGTCTGCCCGTTGACGATCCCTGCTCAACCAGGTTAGGCTGGTGTCTGGTGGGCTAGACTGGGCGAAGGCTCAACTGATGCCACTCACTCACTCACTCACACACACACACACACACACTCTCTCTCTCTCTCTCTCTCCTCTCACACTTTCTCTCTCTCCGGACTGGCCACACACCTCACCGCATATACCACACACCTCTCTCCCCTCTGTCTTCCAATCACACGCCTCTCGCCTACACAGTATTCACACGCTCCTCTCACACACACACCTCCTCCCCTCATCCACCATACCTCCCCGAGTACCTTGAGCAGGTGGGCATGTACACAGCACAGCCATAGACACACACTCTCACTCTCTCTCTCTCTTCCACACACACACACACACACCCAAGGGGACTAAGACAGGCTCGGCCTTCCTTGCTTTGGCACACCAGTCGACCCCACCTCCGGGAGAGGAGGACGAGCAAGAAGTGGACCCTGAATATCTCCCACTGAGGCGCATCCTGTCCGTCTTCTCCGCCATTAAAACTGTGCTGGCCCTCCCACACATTTGCAGTGAAGAGCGTTGGGAGTTGATGCCTGGCTGCCGCCCCCCCGTCCGCCGTAGCGAGTTCAGTCCAGTCAGTCATGATACCCAGTAATCCAGCGTTTGACAACCATAGAGACCATATCCGACCCGTCTCTCCTTGGCCACCGTCTGTTTGCCCGTCTTCATCGGCTTTGTCGTCACCGTCGTCACCGTCGTCACCGTCGTCGTCGTCGTCTTCTTCCTGCTGGGCTTGCGGCGGTCATCCTGGTATGACGTTGCTGCTGCTGCCGTTGACGTTCGACTAGACCAACCCAGACCAGACCAGACCAGGCCCGGAACAAACCATTCTCTTTAACATCAGTTGTCCTCTTTTGTTTTTTCATGACAGAGAAAAGAGAGCAAGAGAGCAAGAGACCGACAGAGTCACAGGAGAACGGACCAGATTTCGAACCTTACCCGCAGAGGCCCGCGAAAAAAAAAAAAAAAAACATATATATAACTTGCCAGAACCATGGCTTCCCCTGAACAACAACAGATGGACTCATTACGAAAAAACCTCAGTCGCGTAATTTTAGAACAGCTTGCGGAAACATTGCGGGATTATCCTTCCGGCAGCCTATCGAACCCCGTCTTACGATTTGAAGCCTTTATCCAGGATGGCGAGACTGAGCCGCAGGGGCGATCACCCCGCTCTCCGGTCGTATCGGTAAGTTGCGAATCCTTGATTTTTTGTTTTGCGAGCCGAGTCGCTCCGGATTTCCTCAAGGTAGACAGACAGAGGGCAGAGATGGTGGCAGAAGCAAAAAAAAAAAAGAAAACAAAAAGAGGCATGCGACCCAGCTTTGACAAGCCGCGCGCGGCGAGTTTACACGCCAGAGACACTTTTGCATCCCTGTAAATTGCAGCATGCGAAGCGTGTAGGGGAGACAAAAAAGCTTGAACAAAAAACGAGACGTTGAGGCATGTCCGGGGGCGTTGCTGCGCGTCTCCTATATCCAGATCAACCTCAACTGTGGACAGGACGGAGTTGGCTGGGACTATGAGAGTGATTTTTGTTTATTTCTTGATCCTCTTTGGCGGCTAACCAGTCACCATACAGAAAATGGTCGATATCTCCGGAATCATGACACAGAGCGCAACACAAAGTCCCAACCCGAGCAGCTTGCACAGGGAAGTACACGACTATCATACGACGACAGTAACAGCGACGACGACGATACCCGGAATGGGTCTACCGCACCCACACCATACGTTAATGGATGACGGCGGTGCTTCGAGCAGCAGCAATAGCATCAGCAACAGCAGCAGTAGCAACAGCAGCAGCAACATGAACAACGCCACCAACCAGTCTCTTGTGCATTTACCGGGACAACGATCAGCGTCGATACCTTTGCTTGCCGGACCGTCCGACGGAGGAGGAGGAGGAGGAGGAGCAGCCCGACCAGAACCACTGACGGTAT